>JAENRU010000089.1:0-21818 GCA_016647705.1 Eucommia ulmoides | reverse complement strand
GTGACCCCCTGGGAAAGTCCTCGTGTTGCACCCCTTTTTTAATCAAACTTTTTTGGATATTTTTTTTTTTTTTTTTCTTTCATGCTATCGGGAATTGAGAAATTATTTACTTTAGTTTGCGTCGCCTAAAGTCGCGGATGTAGTTCGTCGAAGAAGGGGTATATCGCCGCCCGGCACGCTTCTCCTGCCCGGTTGTGACGTGGGCGAGTCTCGAGATGCGGACTGTAGATACGCGGAAGGACTTATGCATATACGGCCGCATAATGTGACGGGTGCGATCATACCCGCACTAATGCACCGGATCCCATCAGAACTCCGCAGTTAACGTGCTTGGGCGAGAGTAGGACGAGGATGGGTGACCCCCTAGGGAAGTCCTCGTGTTGCACCCCATTTTTTAATCAAATTTTTTGGATTTTTTTTTTTTTTTTTCTTCATGCTATCGGGAATTGAGAAATTATTACTTTTAGTTTGCGTCGCCTAAACGTCGCGGATGTAGTTCGTCGAGAAGGAGTATATCGCGCCCGGCACGCTTCTCCATGCCCGGTGGTGACGGGGCGAGTCTCGAGATGCGGACTGTAGAGACGCGGAAGGACTTATGCATATACGGCGCATAATGTGACGGGTGCGATCATACCAGCACTAATGCACCGGATCCCATCAGAACTCCGCAGTTAAGCGTGCTTGGGCGAGAGTAGTACTAGGATGGGTGACCCCCTGGGAAGTCCTCGTGTGCAACCCCTTTTTAATCAAACTTTTTTGGATTTTTTTTTTTTTGTTTCTTCATGCTATCGGGAATTGAGAAATTATTACTTTTAGTTTGCGTCGCCTAAACGTCGCGGATGTAGTTCGTCGAGAAGGAGTATATCGCGCCCGGCACGCTTCTCCATGCCCAGGTGGTGACGGGGCGAGTCTCGAGATGCGACTGTAGAGACGCGGAAGGACTTATGCATATACGGCGCATAATGTGACGGGTGCGATCATACCAGCACTAATGCACCGATCCCATCAGAACTCCGCAGTTAAGCGTGCTTGGGCGAGAGTAGTACTAGGATGGGTGACCCCCTGGGAAGTCCTCGTGTTGCACCACTTTTTTAATCAAACTTTTTGGATTTTTTTTTTTTTGTTTCTTCATGCTATCGGGAATTGAGAAATTATTTACTTTTAGTTTGCGTCGCCTAAACGTCGCGGATGTAGTTCGTCGAGAAGGAGTATATCGCGCCCGGCACGCTTCTCCATGCCCGGTGGTGACGGGGCGAGTCTCGAGATGCGGACTGTAGAGACGCGGAAGGACTTATGCATATACGGCGCATAATGTGACGGGTGCGATCATACCAGCACTAATGCACCGGATCCCATCAGAACTCCGCAGTTAAGCGTGCTTGGGCGAGAGTAGTACTAGGATGGGTGACCCCCTGGGAAGTCCTCGTGTTGCACCCCTTTTTTAATCAAATTTTTTGGATTTTTTTTTTTTGTTTCTTCATGCTATCGGGAATTGAGAAATTATTTACTTTTAGTTTGCGTCGCCTAAACGTCGCGGATGTAGTTCGTCGAGAAGGAGTATATCGCGCCCGGCACGCTTCTCCATGCCCGGTGGTGACGGGGCGAGTCTCGAGATGCGGACTGTAGAGACGCGGAAGGACTTATGCATATACGGCGCATAATGTGACGGGTGCGATCATACCAGCACTAATGCACCGGATCCCATCAGAACTCCGCAGTTAAGCGTGCTTGGGCGAGAGTAGTACTAGGATGGGTGACCCCCTGGGAAGTCCTCGTGTTGCACCCCTTTTTTAATCAAATTTTTTGGATTTTTTTTTTTGTTTCTTCATGCTATCGGGAATTGAGAAATTATTTACTTTTAGTTTGCGTCGCCTAAACGTCGCAGATGTAGTTCGTCGAGAAGGAGTATATCGCGCCCGGCACGCTTCTCCATGCCCGGTGGTGACGGGGCGAGTCTCGAGATGCGGACTGTAGAGACGCGGAAGGACTTATGCATATACGGCGCATAATGTGACGGGTGCGATCATACCAGCACTAATGCACCGGATCCCATCAGAACTCCGCAGTTAAGCGTGCTTGGGCGAGAGTAGTACTAGGATGGGTGACCCCCTGGGAAGTCCTCGTGTTGCACCCCTTTTTAATCAAATTTTTTGGATTTTTTTTTTTTTTTGTTTCTTCATGCTATCGGGAATTGAGAAATTATTTACTTTTAGTTTGCGTCGCCTAAACGTCGCGGATGTAGTTCGTCGAGAAGGAGTATATCGCGCCCGGCACGCTTCTCCATGCCCGGTGGTGACGGGGCGAGTCTCGAGATGCGGACTGTAGAGACGCGGAAGGACTTATGCATATACGGCGCATAATGTGACGGGTGCGATCATACCAGCACTAATGCACCGGATCCCATCAGAACTCCGCAGTTAAGCGTGCTTGGGCGAGAGTAGTACTAGGATGGGTGACCCCCTGGGAAGTCCTCGTGTTGCACCCCTTTTTTAATCAAATTTTTTGGATTTTTTTTTTTTGTTTCTTCATGCTATCGGGAATTGAGAAATTATTTACTTTTAGTTTGCGTCGCCTAAACGTCGCGGATGTAGTTCGTCGAGAAGGAGTATATCGCGCCCGGCACGCTTCTCCATGCCCGGTGGTGACGGGGCGAGTCTCGAGATGCGGACTGTAGAGACGCGGAAGGACTTATGCATATACGGCGCATAATGTGACGGGTGCGATCATACCAGCACTAATGCACCGGATCCCATCAGAACTCCGCAGTTAAGCGTGCTTGGGCGAGAGTAGTACTAGGATGGGTGACCCCCTGGGAAGTCCTCGTGTTGCACCCCTTTTTTAATCAAATTTTTTGGATTTTTTTTTTTTGTTTCTTCATGCTATCGGGAATTGAGAAATTATTTACTTTTAGTTTGCGTCGCCTAAACGTCGCGGATGTAGTTCGTCGAGAAGGAGTATATCGCGCCCGGCACGCTTCTCCATGCCCGGTGGTGACGGGGCGAGTCTCGAGATGCGGACTGTAGAGACGCGGAAGGACTTATGCATATACGGCGCATAATGTGACGGGTGCGATCATACCAGCACTAATGCACCGGATCCCATCAGAACTCCGCAGTTAAGCGTGCTTGGGCGAGAGTAGTACTAGGATGGGTGACCCCCTGGGAAGTCCTCGTGTTGCACCCCTTTTTTAATCAAATTTTTTGGATTTTTTTTTTTTTGTTTCTTCATGCTATCGGGAATTGAGAAATTATTTACTTTTAGTTTGCGTCGCCTAAACGTCGCGGATGTAGTTCGTCGAGAAGGAGTATATCGCGCCCGGCACGCTTCTCCATGCCCGGTGGTGACGGGGCGAGTCTCGAGATGCGGACTGTAGAGACGCGGAAGGACTTATGCATATACGGCGCATAATGTGACGGGTGCGATCATACCAGCACTAATGCACCGGATCCCATCAGAACTCCGCAGTTAAGCGTGCTTGGGCGAGAGTAGTACTAGGATGGGTGACCCCCTGGGAAGTCCTCGTGTTGCACCCCTTTTTTAATCAAATTTTTTGGATTTTTTTTTTTTGTTTCTTCATGCTATCGGGAATTGAGAAATTATTTACTTTTAGTTTGCGTCGCCTAAACGTCGCGGATGTAGTTCGTCGAGAAGGAGTATATCGCGCCCGGCACGCTTCTCCATGCCCGGTGGTGACGGGGCGAGTCTCGAGATGCGGACTGTAGAGACGCGGAAGGACTTATGCATATACGGCGCATAATGTGACGGGTGCGATCATACCAGCACTAATGCACCGGATCCCATCAGAACTCCGCAGTTAAGCGTGCTTGGGCGAGAGTAGTACTAGGATGGGTGACCCCCTGGGAAGTCCTCGTGTTGCACCCCTTTTTTAATCAAATTTTTTGGATTTTTTTTTTTTGTTTCTTCATGCTATCGGGAATTGAGAAATTATTTACTTTTAGTTTGCGTCGCCTAAACGTCGCGGATGTAGTTCGTCGAGAAGGAGTATATCGCGCCCGGCACGCTTCTCCATGCCCGGTGGTGACGGGGCGAGTCTCGAGATGCGGACTGTAGAGACGCGGAAGGACTTATGCATATACGGCGCATAATGTGACGGGTGCGATCATACCAGCACTAATGCACCGGATCCCATCAGAACTCCGCAGTTAAGCGTGCTTGGGCGAGAGTAGTACTAGGATGGGTGACCCCCTGGGAAGTCCTCGTGTTGCACCCCTTTTTTAATCAAATTTTTTGGATTTTTTTTTTTTTTTGTTTCTTCATGCTATCGGGAATTGAGAAATTATTTACTTTTAGTTTGCGTCGCCTAAACGTCGCGGATGTAGTTCGTCGAGAAGGAGTATATCGCGCCCGGCACGCTTCTCCATGCCCGGTGGTGACGGGGCGAGTCTCGAGATGCGGACTGTAGAGACGCGGAAGGACTTATGCATATACGGCGCATAATGTGACGGGTGCGATCATACCAGCACTAATGCACCGGATCCCATCAGAACTCCGCAGTTAAGCGTGCTTGGGCGAGAGTAGTACTAGGATGGGTGACCCCCTGGGAAGTCCTCGTGTTGCACCCCTTTTTTAATCAAATTTTTTGGATTTTTTTTTTTTTTGTTTCTTCATGCTATCGGGAATTGAGAAATTATTTACTTTTAGTTTGCGTCGCCTAAACGTCGCGGATGTAGTTCGTCGAGAAGGAGTATATCGCGCCCGGCACGCTTCTCCATGCCCGGTGGTGACGGGGCGAGTCTCGAGATGCGGACTGTAGAGACGCGGAAGGACTTATGCATATACGGCGCATAATGTGACGGGTGCGATCATACCAGCACTAATGCACCGGATCCCATCAGAACTCCGCAGTTAAGCGTGCTTGGGCGAGAGTAGTACTAGGATGGGTGACCCCCTGGGAAGTCCTCGTGTTGCACCCCTTTTTTAATCAAATTTTTTGGATTTTTTTTTTTTGTTTCTTCATGCTATCGGGAATTGAGAAATTATTTACTTTTAGTTTGCGTCGCCTAAACGTCGCGGATGTAGTTCGTCGAGAAGGAGTATATCGCGCCCGGCACGCTTCTCCATGCCCGGTGGTGACGGGGCGAGTCTCGAGATGCGGACTGTAGAGACGCGGAAGGACTTATGCATATACGGCGCATAATGTGACGGGTGCGATCATACCAGCACTAATGCACCGGATCCCATCAGAACTCCGCAGTTAAGCGTGCTTGGGCGAGAGTAGTACTAGGATGGGTGACCCCCTGGGAAGTCCTCGTGTTGCACCCCTTTTTTAATCAAATTTTTTGGATTTTTTTTTTTTTTGTTTCTTCATGCTATCGGGAATTGAGAAATTATTTACTTTTAGTTTGCGTCGCCTAAACGTCGCGGATGTAGTTCGTCGAGAAGGAGTATATCGCGCCCGGCACGCTTCTCCATGCCCGGTGGTGACGGGGCGAGTCTCGAGATGCGGACTGTAGAGACGCGGAAGGACTTATGCATATACGGCGCATAATGTGACGGGTGCGATCATACCAGCACTAATGCACCGGATCCCATCAGAACTCCGCAGTTAAGCGTGCTTGGGCGAGAGTAGTACTAGGATGGGTGACCCCCTGGGAAGTCCTCGTGTTGCACCCCTTTTTTAATCAAATTTTTTGGATTTTTTTTTTTTGTTTCTTCATGCTATCGGGAATTGAGAAATTATTTACTTTTAGTTTGCGTCGCCTAAACGTCGCGGATGTAGTTCGTCGAGAAGGAGTATATCGCGCCCGGCACGCTTCTCCATGCCCGGTGGTGACGGGGCGAGTCTCGAGATGCGGACTGTAGAGACGCGGAAGGACTTATGCATATACGGCGCATAATGTGACGGGTGCGATCATACCAGCACTAATGCACCGGATCCCATCAGAACTCCGCAGTTAAGCGTGCTTGGGCGAGAGTAGTACTAGGATGGGTGACCCCCTGGGAAGTCCTCGTGTTGCACCCCTTTTTTAATCAAATTTTTTGGATTTTTTTTTTTTTTTGTTTCTTCATGCTATCGGGAATTGAGAAATTATTTACTTTTAGTTTGCGTCGCCTAAACGTCGCGGATGTAGTTCGTCGAGAAGGAGTATATCGCGCCCGGCACGCTTCTCCATGCCCGGTGGTGACGGGGCGAGTCTCGAGATGCGGACTGTAGAGACGCGGAAGGACTTATGCATATACGGCGCATAATGTGACGGGTGCGATCATACCAGCACTAATGCACCGGATCCCATCAGAACTCCGCAGTTAAGCGTGCTTGGGCGAGAGTAGTACTAGGATGGGTGACCCCCTGGGAAGTCCTCGTGTTGCACCCCTTTTTTAATCAAATTTTTTGGATTTTTTTTTTTTTGTTTCTTCATGCTATCGGGAATTGAGAAATTATTTACTTTTAGTTTGCGTCGCCTAAACGTCGCGGATGTAGTTCGTCGAGAAGGAGTATATCGCGCCCGGCACGCTTCTCCATGCCCGGTGGTGACGGGGCGAGTCTCGAGATGCGGACTGTAGAGACGCGGAAGGACTTATGCATATACGGCGCATAATGTGACGGGTGCGATCATACCAGCACTAATGCACCGGATCCCATCAGAACTCCGCAGTTAAGCGTGCTTGGGCGAGAGTAGTACTAGGATGGGTGACCCCCTGGGAAGTCCTCGTGTTGCACCCCTTTTTTAATCAAATTTTTTGGATTTTTTTTTTTTTTTTGTTTCTTCATGCTATCGGGAATTGAGAAATTATTTACTTTTAGTTTGCGTCGCCTAAACGTCGCGGATGTAGTTCGTCGAGAAGGAGTATATCGCGCCCGGCACGCTTCTCCATGCCCGGTGGTGACGGGGCGAGTCTCGAGATGCGGACTGTAGAGACGCGGAAGGACTTATGCATATACGGCGCATAATGTGACGGGTGCGATCATACCAGCACTAATGCACCGGATCCCATCAGAACTCCGCAGTTAAGCGTGCTTGGGCGAGAGTAGTACTAGGATGGGTGACCCCCTGGGAAGTCCTCGTGTTGCACCCCTTTTTTAATCAAATTTTTTGGATTTTTTTTTTTTTTTGTTTCTTCATGCTATCGGGAATTGAGAAATTATTTACTTTTAGTTTGCGTCGCCTAAACGTCGCGGATGTAGTTCGTCGAGAAGGAGTATATCGCGCCCGGCACGCTTCTCCATGCCCGGTGGTGACGGGGCGAGTCTCGAGATGCGGACTGTAGAGACGCGGAAGGACTTATGCATATACGGCGCATAATGTGACGGGTGCGATCATACCAGCACTAATGCACCGGATCCCATCAGAACTCCGCAGTTAAGCGTGCTTGGGCGAGAGTAGTACTAGGATGGGTGACCCCCTGGGAAGTCCTCGTGTTGCACCCCTTTTTTAATCAAATTTTTTGGATTTTTTTTTTTTTTTGTTTCTTCATGCTATCGGGAATTGAGAAATTATTTACTTTTAGTTTGCGTCGCCTAAACGTCGCGGATGTAGTTCGTCGAGAAGGAGTATATCGCGCCCGGCACGCTTCTCCATGCCCGGTGGTGACGGGGCGAGTCTCGAGATGCGGACTGTAGAGACGCGGAAGGACTTATGCATATACGGCGCATAATGTGACGGGTGCGATCATACCAGCACTAATGCACCGGATCCCATCAGAACTCCGCAGTTAAGCGTGCTTGGGCGAGAGTAGTACTAGGATGGGTGACCCCCTGGGAAGTCCTCGTGTTGCACCCCTTTTTTAATCAAATTTTTTGGATTTTTTTTTTTTTTTTGTTTCTTCATGCTATCGGGAATTGAGAAATTATTTACTTTTAGTTTGCGTCGCCTAAACGTCGCGGATGTAGTTCGTCGAGAAGGAGTATATCGCGCCCGGCACGCTTCTCCATGCCCGGTGGTGACGGGGCGAGTCTCGAGATGCGGACTGTAGAGACGCGGAAGGACTTATGCATATACGGCGCATAATGTGACGGGTGCGATCATACCAGCACTAATGCACCGGATCCCATCAGAACTCCGCAGTTAAGCGTGCTTGGGCGAGAGTAGTACTAGGATGGGTGACCCCCTGGGAAGTCCTCGTGTTGCACCCCTTTTTTAATCAAATTTTTTGGATTTTTTTTTTTTTTTTTGTTTCTTCATGCTATCGGGAATTGAGAAATTATTTACTTTTAGTTTGCGTCGCCTAAACGTCGCGGATGTAGTTCGTCGAGAAGGAGTATATCGCGCCCGGCACGCTTCTCCATGCCCGGTGGTGACGGGGCGAGTCTCGAGATGCGGACTGTAGAGACGCGGAAGGACTTATGCATATACGGCGCATAATGTGACGGGTGCGATCATACCAGCACTAATGCACCGGATCCCATCAGAACTCCGCAGTTAAGCGTGCTTGGGCGAGAGTAGTACTAGGATGGGTGACCCCCTGGGAAGTCCTCGTGTTGCACCCCTTTTTTAATCAAATTTTTTGGATTTTTTTTTTTTTTTGTTTCTTCATGCTATCGGGAATTGAGAAATTATTTACTTTTAGTTTGCGTCGCCTAAACGTCGCGGATGTAGTTCGTCGAGAAGGAGTATATCGCGCCCGGCACGCTTCTCCATGCCCGGTGGTGACGGGGCGAGTCTCGAGATGCGGACTGTAGAGACGCGGAAGGACTTATGCATATACGGCGCATAATGTGACGGGTGCGATCATACCAGCACTAATGCACCGGATCCCATCAGAACTCCGCAGTTAAGCGTGCTTGGGCGAGAGTAGTACTAGGATGGGTGACCCCCTGGGAAGTCCTCGTGTTGCACCCCTTTTTTAATCAAATTTTTTGGATTTTTTTTTTTTTTTGTTTCTTCATGCTATCGGGAATTGAGAAATTATTTACTTTTAGTTTGCGTCGCCTAAACGTCGCGGATGTAGTTCGTCGAGAAGGAGTATATCGCGCCCGGCACGCTTCTCCATGCCCGGTGGTGACGGGGCGAGTCTCGAGATGCGGACTGTAGAGACGCGGAAGGACTTATGCATATACGGCGCATAATGTGACGGGTGCGATCATACCAGCACTAATGCACCGGATCCCATCAGAACTCCGCAGTTAAGCGTGCTTGGGCGAGAGTAGTACTAGGATGGGTGACCCCCTGGGAAGTCCTCGTGTTGCACCCCTTTTTTAATCAAATTTTTTGGATTTTTTTTTTTTTTTTGTTTCTTCATGCTATCGGGAATTGAGAAATTATTTACTTTTAGTTTGCGTCGCCTAAACGTCGCGGATGTAGTTCGTCGAGAAGGAGTATATCGCGCCCGGCACGCTTCTCCATGCCCGGTGGTGACGGGGCGAGTCTCGAGATGCGGACTGTAGAGACGCGGAAGGACTTATGCATATACGGCGCATAATGTGACGGGTGCGATCATACCAGCACTAATGCACCGGATCCCATCAGAACTCCGCAGTTAAGCGTGCTTGGGCGAGAGTAGTACTAGGATGGGTGACCCCCTGGGAAGTCCTCGTGTTGCACCCCTTTTTTAATCAAATTTTTTGGATTTTTTTTTTTTTTTTTGTTTCTTCATGCTATCGGGAATTGAGAAATTATTTACTTTTAGTTTGCGTCGCCTAAACGTCGCGGATGTAGTTCGTCGAGAAGGAGTATATCGCGCCCGGCACGCTTCTCCATGCCCGGTGGTGACGGGGCGAGTCTCGAGATGCGGACTGTAGAGACGCGGAAGGACTTATGCATATACGGCGCATAATGTGACGGGTGCGATCATACCAGCACTAATGCACCGGATCCCATCAGAACTCCGCAGTTAAGCGTGCTTGGGCGAGAGTAGTACTAGGATGGGTGACCCCCTGGGAAGTCCTCGTGTTGCACCCCTTTTTTAATCAAATTTTTTGGATTTTTTTTTTTTTTTGTTTCTTCATGCTATCGGGAATTGAGAAATTATTTACTTTTAGTTTGCGTCGCCTAAACGTCGCGGATGTAGTTCGTCGAGAAGGAGTATATCGCGCCCGGCACGCTTCTCCATGCCCGGTGGTGACGGGGCGAGTCTCGAGATGCGGACTGTAGAGACGCGGAAGGACTTATGCATATACGGCGCATAATGTGACGGGTGCGATCATACCAGCACTAATGCACCGGATCCCATCAGAACTCCGCAGTTAAGCGTGCTTGGGCGAGAGTAGTACTAGGATGGGTGACCCCCTGGGAAGTCCTCGTGTTGCACCCCTTTTTTAATCAAATTTTTTGGATTTTTTTTTTTTTTTTTGTTTCTTCATGCTATCGGGAATTGAGAAATTATTTACTTTTAGTTTGCGTCGCCTAAACGTCGCGGATGTAGTTCGTCGAGAAGGAGTATATCGCGCCCGGCACGCTTCTCCATGCCCGGTGGTGACGGGGCGAGTCTCGAGATGCGGACTGTAGAGACGCGGAAGGACTTATGCATATACGGCGCATAATGTGACGGGTGCGATCATACCAGCACTAATGCACCGGATCCCATCAGAACTCCGCAGTTAAGCGTGCTTGGGCGAGAGTAGTACTAGGATGGGTGACCCCCTGGGAAGTCCTCGTGTTGCACCCCTTTTTTAATCAAATTTTTTGGATTTTTTTTTTTTTTTTTTGTTTCTTCATGCTATCGGGAATTGAGAAATTATTTACTTTTAGTTTGCGTCGCCTAAACGTCGCGGATGTAGTTCGTCGAGAAGGAGTATATCGCGCCCGGCACGCTTCTCCATGCCCGGTGGTGACGGGGCGAGTCTCGAGATGCGGACTGTAGAGACGCGGAAGGACTTATGCATATACGGCGCATAATGTGACGGGTGCGATCATACCAGCACTAATGCACCGGATCCCATCAGAACTCCGCAGTTAAGCGTGCTTGGGCGAGAGTAGTACTAGGATGGGTGACCCCCTGGGAAGTCCTCGTGTTGCACCCCTTTTTTAATCAAATTTTTTGGATTTTTTTTTTTTTTTTGTTTCTTCATGCTATCGGGAATTGAGAAATTATTTACTTTTAGTTTGCGTCGCCTAAACGTCGCGGATGTAGTTCGTCGAGAAGGAGTATATCGCGCCCGGCACGCTTCTCCATGCCCGGTGGTGACGGGGCGAGTCTCGAGATGCGGACTGTAGAGACGCGGAAGGACTTATGCATATACGGCGCATAATGTGACGGGTGCGATCATACCAGCACTAATGCACCGGATCCCATCAGAACTCCGCAGTTAAGCGTGCTTGGGCGAGAGTAGTACTAGGATGGGTGACCCCCTGGGAAGTCCTCGTGTTGCACCCCTTTTTTAATCAAATTTTTTGGATTTTTTTTTTTTTTTTGTTTCTTCATGCTATCGGGAATTGAGAAATTATTTACTTTTAGTTTGCGTCGCCTAAACGTCGCGGATGTAGTTCGTCGAGAAGGAGTATATCGCGCCCGGCACGCTTCTCCATGCCCGGTGGTGACGGGGCGAGTCTCGAGATGCGGACTGTAGAGACGCGGAAGGACTTATGCATATACGGCGCATAATGTGACGGGTGCGATCATACCAGCACTAATGCACCGGATCCCATCAGAACTCCGCAGTTAAGCGTGCTTGGGCGAGAGTAGTACTAGGATGGGTGACCCCCTGGGAAGTCCTCGTGTTGCACCCCTTTTTTAATCAAATTTTTTGGATTTTTTTTTTTTTTTGTTTCTTCATGCTATCGGGAATTGAGAAATTATTTACTTTTAGTTTGCGTCGCCTAAACGTCGCGGATGTAGTTCGTCGAGAAGGAGTATATCGCGCCCGGCACGCTTCTCCATGCCCGGTGGTGACGGGGCGAGTCTCGAGATGCGGACTGTAGAGACGCGGAAGGACTTATGCATATACGGCGCATAATGTGACGGGTGCGATCATACCAGCACTAATGCACCGGATCCCATCAGAACTCCGCAGTTAAGCGTGCTTGGGCGAGAGTAGTACTAGGATGGGTGACCCCCTGGGAAGTCCTCGTGTTGCACCCCTTTTTTAATCAAATTTTTTGGATTTTTTTTTTTTTTTTGTTTCTTCATGCTATCGGGAATTGAGAAATTATTTACTTTTAGTTTGCGTCGCCTAAACGTCGCGGATGTAGTTCGTCGAGAAGGAGTATATCGCGCCCGGCACGCTTCTCCATGCCCGGTGGTGACGGGGCGAGTCTCGAGATGCGGACTGTAGAGACGCGGAAGGACTTATGCATATACGGCGCATAATGTGACGGGTGCGATCATACCAGCACTAATGCACCGGATCCCATCAGAACTCCGCAGTTAAGCGTGCTTGGGCGAGAGTAGTACTAGGATGGGTGACCCCCTGGGAAGTCCTCGTGTTGCACCCCTTTTTTAATCAAATTTTTTGGATTTTTTTTTTTTTTTTGTTTCTTCATGCTATCGGGAATTGAGAAATTATTTACTTTTAGTTTGCGTCGCCTAAACGTCGCGGATGTAGTTCGTCGAGAAGGAGTATATCGCGCCCGGCACGCTTCTCCATGCCCGGTGGTGACGGGGCGAGTCTCGAGATGCGGACTGTAGAGACGCGGAAGGACTTATGCATATACGGCGCATAATGTGACGGGTGCGATCATACCAGCACTAATGCACCGGATCCCATCAGAACTCCGCAGTTAAGCGTGCTTGGGCGAGAGTAGTACTAGGATGGGTGACCCCCTGGGAAGTCCTCGTGTTGCACCCCTTTTTTAATCAAATTTTTTGGATTTTTTTTTTTTTTGTTTCTTCATGCTATCGGGAATTGAGAAATTATTTACTTTTAGTTTGCGTCGCCTAAACGTCGCGGATGTAGTTCGTCGAGAAGGAGTATATCGCGCCCGGCACGCTTCTCCATGCCCGGTGGTGACGGGGCGAGTCTCGAGATGCGGACTGTAGAGACGCGGAAGGACTTATGCATATACGGCGCATAATGTGACGGGTGCGATCATACCAGCACTAATGCACCGGATCCCATCAGAACTCCGCAGTTAAGCGTGCTTGGGCGAGAGTAGTACTAGGATGGGTGACCCCCTGGGAAGTCCTCGTGTTGCACCCCTTTTTTAATCAAATTTTTTGGATTTTTTTTTTTTTTTTTGTTTCTTCATGCTATCGGGAATTGAGAAATTATTTACTTTTAGTTTGCGTCGCCTAAACGTCGCGGATGTAGTTCGTCGAGAAGGAGTATATCGCGCCCGGCACGCTTCTCCATGCCCGGTGGTGACGGGGCGAGTCTCGAGATGCGGACTGTAGAGACGCGGAAGGACTTATGCATATACGGCGCATAATGTGACGGGTGCGATCATACCAGCACTAATGCACCGGATCCCATCAGAACTCCGCAGTTAAGCGTGCTTGGGCGAGAGTAGTACTAGGATGGGTGACCCCCTGGGAAGTCCTCGTGTTGCACCCCTTTTTTAATCAAATTTTTTGGATTTTTTTTTTTTTTTGTTTCTTCATGCTATCGGGAATTGAGAAATTATTTACTTTTAGTTTGCGTCGCCTAAACGTCGCGGATGTAGTTCGTCGAGAAGGAGTATATCGCGCCCGGCACGCTTCTCCATGCCCGGTGGTGACGGGGCGAGTCTCGAGATGCGGACTGTAGAGACGCGGAAGGACTTATGCATATACGGCGCATAATGTGACGGGTGCGATCATACCAGCACTAATGCACCGGATCCCATCAGAACTCCGCAGTTAAGCGTGCTTGGGCGAGAGTAGTACTAGGATGGGTGACCCCCTGGGAAGTCCTCGTGTTGCACCCCTTTTTTAATCAAATTTTTTGGATTTTTTTTTTTTTTTTTGTTTCTTCATGCTATCGGGAATTGAGAAATTATTTACTTTTAGTTTGCGTCGCCTAAACGTCGCGGATGTAGTTCGTCGAGAAGGAGTATATCGCGCCCGGCACGCTTCTCCATGCCCGGTGGTGACGGGGCGAGTCTCGAGATGCGGACTGTAGAGACGCGGAAGGACTTATGCATATACGGCGCATAATGTGACGGGTGCGATCATACCAGCACTAATGCACCGGATCCCATCAGAACTCCGCAGTTAAGCGTGCTTGGGCGAGAGTAGTACTAGGATGGGTGACCCCCTGGGAAGTCCTCGTGTTGCACCCCTTTTTTAATCAAATTTTTTGGATTTTTTTTTTTTTTGTTTCTTCATGCTATCGGGAATTGAGAAATTATTTACTTTTAGTTTGCGTCGCCTAAACGTCGCGGATGTAGTTCGTCGAGAAGGAGTATATCGCGCCCGGCACGCTTCTCCATGCCCGGTGGTGACGGGGCGAGTCTCGAGATGCGGACTGTAGAGACGCGGAAGGACTTATGCATATACGGCGCATAATGTGACGGGTGCGATCATACCAGCACTAATGCACCGGATCCCATCAGAACTCCGCAGTTAAGCGTGCTTGGGCGAGAGTAGTACTAGGATGGGTGACCCCCTGGGAAGTCCTCGTGTTGCACCCCTTTTTTAATCAAATTTTTTGGATTTTTTTTTTTTTTTTGTTTCTTCATGCTATCGGGAATTGAGAAATTATTTACTTTTAGTTTGCGTCGCCTAAACGTCGCGGATGTAGTTCGTCGAGAAGGAGTATATCGCGCCCGGCACGCTTCTCCATGCCCGGTGGTGACGGGGCGAGTCTCGAGATGCGGACTGTAGAGACGCGGAAGGACTTATGCATATACGGCGCATAATGTGACGGGTGCGATCATACCAGCACTAATGCACCGGATCCCATCAGAACTCCGCAGTTAAGCGTGCTTGGGCGAGAGTAGTACTAGGATGGGTGACCCCCTGGGAAGTCCTCGTGTTGCACCCCTTTTTTAATCAAATTTTTTGGATTTTTTTTTTTTTTTGTTTCTTCATGCTATCGGGAATTGAGAAATTATTTACTTTTAGTTTGCGTCGCCTAAACGTCGCGGATGTAGTTCGTCGAGAAGGAGTATATCGCGCCCGGCACGCTTCTCCATGCCCGGTGGTGACGGGGCGAGTCTCGAGATGCGGACTGTAGAGACGCGGAAGGACTTATGCATATACGGCGCATAATGTGACGGGTGCGATCATACCAGCACTAATGCACCGGATCCCATCAGAACTCCGCAGTTAAGCGTGCTTGGGCGAGAGTAGTACTAGGATGGGTGACCCCCTGGGAAGTCCTCGTGTTGCACCCCTTTTTTAATCAAATTTTTTGGATTTTTTTTTTTTTTTGTTTCTTCATGCTATCGGGAATTGAGAAATTATTTACTTTTAGTTTGCGTCGCCTAAACGTCGCGGATGTAGTTCGTCGAGAAGGAGTATATCGCGCCCGGCACGCTTCTCCATGCCCGGTGGTGACGGGGCGAGTCTCGAGATGCGGACTGTAGAGACGCGGAAGGACTTATGCATATACGGCGCATAATGTGACGGGTGCGATCATACCAGCACTAATGCACCGGATCCCATCAGAACTCCGCAGTTAAGCGTGCTTGGGCGAGAGTAGTACTAGGATGGGTGACCCCCTGGGAAGTCCTCGTGTTGCACCCCTTTTTTAATCAAATTTTTTGGATTTTTTTTTTTTTTTGTTTCTTCATGCTATCGGGAATTGAGAAATTATTTACTTTTAGTTTGCGTCGCCTAAACGTCGCGGATGTAGTTCGTCGAGAAGGAGTATATCGCGCCCGGCACGCTTCTCCATGCCCGGTGGTGACGGGGCGAGTCTCGAGATGCGGACTGTAGAGACGCGGAAGGACTTATGCATATACGGCGCATAATGTGACGGGTGCGATCATACCAGCACTAATGCACCGGATCCCATCAGAACTCCGCAGTTAAGCGTGCTTGGGCGAGAGTAGTACTAGGATGGGTGACCCCCTGGGAAGTCCTCGTGTTGCACCCCTTTTTTAATCAAATTTTTTGGATTTTTTTTTTTTTTTTTTGTTTCTTCATGCTATCGGGAATTGAGAAATTATTTACTTTTAGTTTGCGTCGCCTAAACGTCGCGGATGTAGTTCGTCGAGAAGGAGTATATCGCGCCCGGCACGCTTCTCCATGCCCGGTGGTGACGGGGCGAGTCTCGAGATGCGGACTGTAGAGACGCGGAAGGACTTATGCATATACGGCGCATAATGTGACGGGTGCGATCATACCAGCACTAATGCACCGGATCCCATCAGAACTCCGCAGTTAAGCGTGCTTGGGCGAGAGTAGTACTAGGATGGGTGACCCCCTGGGAAGTCCTCGTGTTGCACCCCTTTTTTAATCAAATTTTTTGGATTTTTTTTTTTTTTTTGTTTCTTCATGCTATCGGGAATTGAGAAATTATTTACTTTTAGTTTGCGTCGCCTAAACGTCGCGGATGTAGTTCGTCGAGAAGGAGTATATCGCGCCCGGCACGCTTCTCCATGCCCGGTGGTGACGGGGCGAGTCTCGAGATGCGGACTGTAGAGACGCGGAAGGACTTATGCATATACGGCGCATAATGTGACGGGTGCGATCATACCAGCACTAATGCACCGGATCCCATCAGAACTCCGCAGTTAAGCGTGCTTGGGCGAGAGTAGTACTAGGATGGGTGACCCCCTGGGAAGTCCTCGTGTTGCACCCCTTTTTTAATCAAATTTTTTGGATTTTTTTTTTTTTTTTTTGTTTCTTCATGCTATCGGGAATTGAGAAATTATTTACTTTTAGTTTGCGTCGCCTAAACGTCGCGGATGTAGTTCGTCGAGAAGGAGTATATCGCGCCCGGCACGCTTCTCCATGCCCGGTGGTGACGGGGCGAGTCTCGAGATGCGGACTGTAGAGACGCGGAAGGACTTATGCATATACGGCGCATAATGTGACGGGTGCGATCATACCAGCACTAATGCACCGGATCCCATCAGAACTCCGCAGTTAAGCGTGCTTGGGCGAGAGTAGTACTAGGATGGGTGACCCCCTGGGAAGTCCTCGTGTTGCACCCCTTTTTTAATCAAATTTTTTGGATTTTTTTTTTTTTTGTTTCTTCATGCTATCGGGAATTGAGAAATTATTTACTTTTAGTTTGCGTCGCCTAAACGTCGCGGATGTAGTTCGTCGAGAAGGAGTATATCGCGCCCGGCACGCTTCTCCATGCCCGGTGGTGACGGGGCGAGTCTCGAGATGCGGACTGTAGAGACGCGGAAGGACTTATGCATATACGGCGCATAATGTGACGGGTGCGATCATACCAGCACTAATGCACCGGATCCCATCAGAACTCCGCAGTTAAGCGTGCTTGGGCGAGAGTAGTACTAGGATGGGTGACCCCCTGGGAAGTCCTCGTGTTGCACCCCTTTTTTAATCAAATTTTTTGGATTTTTTTTTTTTTTTGTCTTCATGCTATCGGGAATTGAGAAATTATTTACTTTTAGTTTGCGTCGCCTAAACGTCGCGGATGTAGTTCGTCGAGAAGGAGTATATCGCGCCCGGCACGCTTCTCCATGCCCGGTGGTGACGGGGCGAGTCTCGAGATGCGGACTGTAGAGACGCGGAAGGACTTATGCATATACGGCGCATAATGTGACGGGTGCGATCATACCAGCACTAATGCACCGGATCCCATCAGAACTCCGCAGTTAAGCGTGCTTGGGCGAGAGTAGTACTAGGATGGGTGACCCCCTGGGAAGTCCTCGTGTTGCACCCCTTTTTTAATCAAATTTTTTGGATTTTTTTTTTTTTTTTTGTTTCTTCATGCTATCGGGAATTGAGAAATTATTTACTTTTAGTTTGCGTCGCCTAAACGTCGCGGATGTAGTTCGTCGAGAAGGAGTATATCGCGCCCGGCACGCTTCTCCATGCCCGGTGGTGACGGGGCGAGTCTCGAGATGCGGACTGTAGAGACGCGGAAGGACTTATGCATATACGGCGCATAATGTGACGGGTGCGATCATACCAGCACTAATGCACCGGATCCCATCAGAACTCCGCAGTTAAGCGTGCTTGGGCGAGAGTAGTACTAGGATGGGTGACCCCCTGGGAAGTCCTCGTGTTGCACCCCTTTTTTAATCAAATTTTTTGGATTTTTTTTTTTTTTTGTTTCTTCATGCTATCGGGAATTGAGAAATTATTTACTTTTAGTTTGCGTCGCCTAAACGTCGCGGATGTAGTTCGTCGAGAAGGAGTATATCGCGCCCGGCACGCTTCTCCATGCCCGGTGGTGACGGGGCGAGTCTCGAGATGCGGACTGTAGAGACGCGGAAGGACTTATGCATATACGGCGCATAATGTGACGGGTGCGATCATACCAGCACTAATGCACCGGATCCCATCAGAACTCCGCAGTTAAGCGTGCTTGGGCGAGAGTAGTACTAGGATGGGTGACCCCCTGGGAAGTCCTCGTGTTGCACCCCTTTTTTAATCAAATTTTTTGGATTTTTTTTTTTTTTTTTGTTTCTTCATGCTATCGGGAATTGAGAAATTATTTACTTTTAGTTTGCGTCGCCTAAACGTCGCGGATGTAGTTCGTCGAGAAGGAGTATATCGCGCCCGGCACGCTTCTCCATGCCCGGTGGTGACGGGGCGAGTCTCGAGATGCGGACTGTAGAGACGCGGAAGGACTTATGCATATACGGCGCATAATGTGACGGGTGCGATCATACCAGCACTAATGCACCGGATCCCATCAGAACTCCGCAGTTAAGCGTGCTTGGGCGAGAGTAGTACTAGGATGGGTGACCCCCTGGGAAGTCCTCGTGTTGCACCCCTTTTTTAATCAAATTTTTTGGATTTTTTTTTTTTTTTTTTGTTTCTTCATGCTATCGGGAATTGAGAAATTATTTACTTTTAGTTTGCGTCGCCTAAACGTCGCGGATGTAGTTCGTCGAGAAGGAGTATATCGCGCCCGGCACGCTTCTCCATGCCCGGTGGTGACGGGGCGAGTCTCGAGATGCGGACTGTAGAGACGCGGAAGGACTTATGCATATACGGCGCATAATGTGACGGGTGCGATCATACCAGCACTAATGCACCGGATCCCATCAGAACTCCGCAGTTAAGCGTGCTTGGGCGAGAGTAGTACTAGGATGGGTGACCCCCTGGGAAGTCCTCGTGTTGCACCCCTTTTTTAATCAAATTTTTTGGATTTTTTTTTTTTTTGTTTCTTCATGCTATCGGGAATTGAGAAATTATTTACTTTTAGTTTGCGTCGCCTAAACGTCGCGGATGTAGTTCGTCGAGAAGGAGTATATCGCGCCCGGCACGCTTCTCCATGCCCGGTGGTGACGGGGCGAGTCTCGAGATGCGGACTGTAGAGACGCGGAAGGACTTATGCATATACGGCGCATAATGTGACGGGTGCGATCATACCAGCACTAATGCACCGGATCCCATCAGAACTCCGCAGTTAAGCGTGCTTGGGCGAGAGTAGTACTAGGATGGGTGACCCCCTGGGAAGTCCTCGTGTTGCACCCCTTTTTTAATCAAATTTTTTGGATTTTTTTTTTTTTTTTTTTGTTTCTTCATGCTATCGGGAATTGAGAAATTATTTACTTTTAGTTTGCGTCGCCTAAACGTCGCGGATGTAGTTCGTCGAGAAGGAGTATATCGCGCCCGGCACGCTTCTCCATGCCCGGTGGTGACGGGGCGAGTCTCGAGATGCGGACTGTAGAGACGCGGAAGGACTTATGCATATACGGCGCATAATGTGACGGGTGCGATCATACCAGCACTAATGCACCGGATCCCATCAGAACTCCGCAGTTAAGCGTGCTTGGGCGAGAGTAGTACTAGGATGGGTGACCCCCTGGGAAGTCCTCGTGTTGCACCCCTTTTTTAATCAAATTTTTTGGATTTTTTTTTTTTTTTTTTCTTCATGCTATCGGGAATTGAGAAATTATTTACTTTTAGTTTGCGTCGCCTAAACGTCGCGGATGTAGTTCGTCGAGAAGGAGTATATCGCGCCCGGCACGCTTCTCCATGCCCGGTGGTGACGGGGCGAGTCTCGAGATGCGGACTGTAGAGACGCGGAAGGACTTATGCATATACGGCGCATAATGTGACGGGTGCGATCATACCAGCACTAATGCACCGGATCCCATCAGAACTCCGCAGTTAAGCGTGCTTGGGCGAGAGTAGTACTAGGATGGGTGACCCCCTGGGAAGTCCTCGTGTTGCACCCCTTTTTTAATCAACTTTTTTGGATTTTTTTTTTTTTTTTGTTTCTTCATGCTATCGGGAATTGAGAAATTATTTACTTTTAGTTTGCGTCGCCTAAACGTCGCGGATGTAGTTCGTCGAGAAGGAGTATATCGCGCCCGGCACGCTTCTCCATGCCCAGGTGGTGACGGGGCGAGTCTCGAGATGCGGACTGTAGAGACGCGGAAGGACTTATGCATATACGGCGCATAATGTGACGGGTGCGATCATACCAGCACTAATGCACCGGATCCCATCAGAACTCCGCAGTTAAGCGTGCTTGGGCGAGAGTAGTACTAGGATGGGTGACCCCCTGGGAAGTCCTCGTGTTGCACCCCTTTTTTAATCAAATTTTTTGGATTTTTTTTTTTTTTTGTTTCTTCATGCTATCGGGAATTGAGAAATTATTTACTTTTAGTTTGCGTCGCCTAAACGTCGCGGATGTAGTTCGTCGAGAAGGAGTATATCGCGCCCGGCACGCTTCTCCATGCCCGGTGGTGACGGGGCGAGTCTCGAGATGCGGACTGTAGAGACGCGGAAGGACTTATGCATATACGGCGCATAATGTGACGGGTGCGATCATACCAGCACTAATGCACCGGATCCCATCAGAACTCCGCAGTTAAGCGTGCTTGGGCGAGAGTAGTACTAGGATGGGTGACCCCCTGGGAAGTCCTCGTGTTGCACCCCTTTTTTAATCAAATTTTTTGGATTTTTTTTTTTTTGTTTCTTCATGCTATCGGGAATTGAGAAATTATTTACTTTTAGTTTGCGTCGCCTAAACGTCGCGGATGTAGTTCGTCGAGAAGGAGTATATCGCGCCCGGCACGCTTCTCCATGCCCGGTGGTGACGGGGCGAGTCTCGAGATGCGGACTGTAGAGACGCGGAAGGACTTATGCATATACGGCGCATAATGTGACGGGTGCGATCATACCAGCACTAATGCACCGGATCCCATCAGAACTCCGCAGTTAAGCGTGCTTGGGCGAGAGTAGTACTAGGATGGGTGACCCCCTGGGAAGTCCTCGTGTTGCACCCCTTTTTTAATCAAATTTTTTTGGATTTTTTTTTTTTTTTGTTTCTTCATGCTATCGGGAATTGAGAAATTATTTACTTTTAGTTTGCGTCGCCTAAACGTCGCGGATGTAGTTCGTCGAGAAGGAGTATATCGCGCCCGGCACGCTTCTCCACTGCCCGGTGGTGACGGGGCGAGTCTCGAGATGCGGACTGTAGAGACGCGGAAGGAATTATGGCATATACGCGCTGCATATAATGTGCACTGGTGACGATCTACAAGCCCACTCATCGCACCGGATTTCCCATCAGCAATCCGCAGTTAAGAGTGATTGGCGAAGATCATACTAGGATCGGGTGCACCCCTGGTTAGTCCTGTGTTGCACTCCTTTTCTTAATCAAATTTATTTTGGATTTTTTTTTTCGTGTCTTCATGCTATCGCGAATGCGAAATTCTTTCCTTTAGTTTGCGTCGCCTAACCGTTGCGGTGTCGTTCGTGAGAAGGAAGGTATATCGCGCCCGGCACGTCTTCCAATGCCCGGTGGTGACGAGGGCGAGTCTCCGAGATGCGGATGTAGAGACGCGGAGGACGTTGCACTCTTACGGCGGCATAAGTTGACGGTGCTTGCGATTAATACAGCAACTAATGCACTCGGATCTCCCATCAGACTCCGCAGTTCTAGCGTGCTTGGG
>JAENRU010000148.1:0-21710 GCA_016647705.1 Eucommia ulmoides | reverse complement strand
CAACTTTAAGAAATAGAAAATTGATGGTGGTGGCCAATGTAGATCTCCTTCGCAAATCCAAGCTTTGAATCCTTCGTATCGTACACAATCCTTGTGTTCCTCTATTGATAATTTCCAATAATTACAATTTCATCTTCGTACGAGAGGCTTACGAGAGCTTAAGGTGGCGTTTGGTTAGTGTTCCCAGTTTTCTGAACCCAACTGGAATGGGTTGAGTTGAGTGAATTGGGTTGATTGAAAATTTTGGGAACAGAATTACGTTTGGTAACGACAATTTTTGTTTTTGTGCTGAGAACAGAATGTGTTTGGTAACGATTTTATCCTAAAACTAATTTTTTTTTTTTAATTTTTTTGTTGTTTGGTGGCGGCCAGACGGCGGCGGCGGGGGCAAGGTGGCCGGATGGCCGGCGGCGGGCGGCGGAGGTGGCCGGCGACGTCACCGAAGGTAGCCGGCGGTAGTGGAAGGTCGCCGGAGGTGGCCGGAGACAGCGGACGGCGGAGGCGGCGGCCGGCGATGGTCGCCGGAGGTAACCGCCGGCAGCGGAAGGTCGCCGGAGGTGGCCGGGAGAGGCGGTCGATCGCCGGACGGTCGCGCGGACGGTGGCGGCGGCGGCAGGCGGCGGCGGATGGTGGTGGTCGGCCGGCAGATGAAGTCGGAAGTTGAGAACTTTGGGTTGAGTTTTTTGGGTACAAAAAAAACAACTTTTTTTGTTTCTGGTTTTTTTAGGATTTTGAGAATCAATTCCTATTTTTTGGGTTGGGTTGAGTTGAGTTTTGTGTTTGCCAAACGCGTTCCCAAAAATCAAACCCACAATTTTTGGGTTGGGTTGGGTTGGGTTGGATTTGGTTGGAAACACTAACCAAACGGGCCTAACAGACTTGAGATGCATCCATTTTCGCGATATTAGAAGACTCCATTAACGTTAACATTGGTGCACATTGAAAGAGGGAACCATGGTCTTGACCAAAAGAAAAAAGGGAACCAAGGTGCAGATGCACATTGAAAGACGGAAATGCACATTGAAAGAGTGAACAAATATCCACGTATTCCTTATCGAGTTCTTTATACAATAAATATTATTTTAAAAAATGTTTTCTGAAAACATGTACATGTGGACTTTATTACAAAACCCAAGCATCCCGGTGCTGGGAACACCGGGACTAAGATCTCGGTGTTCCGAACACCGGGATCAAATATAATTTTTCTTTTTTTCATTTCAAATGATCCCAACGTTGTGAACTCCGGGATCATTAAATATATATTTTTTTTTATTTGAATGATGCCGGTGTTCACAACAACGGGATCACTGTGATCCCTGTTTTTTTTCATTGCTAACATAGAGAGAAAGCCTTTGTTTTTCATTTTTAACAAAGAGGGAGAGATGAGAGAAAGAGAGAACGAATGGAAGTGAAGTGGGTTTCAAGAAAAATGGGTTTTGACACTTTATGCCTCTAAAATTTTACCATTATTTCACTTTGAGCATTTTTTTTTTCTAGTTTGTACCTTTTTTCTTTTTTTTTTTGTTTCGTTTTTTTATAAATATTTTTTTTGTTTGTTTGTTAATTTTAATTTCTTTGATTGTTGTAATTTTAATTTAAAAGTGAGACAAACATTCCATCGAATAAGTAAAACGTTTGACAGGTTAAAGTAGTGAGGTAAAAAATTCTGAAAACTAATCCAATCGGTTGACCGACTTGACAAATCAGCCGACCATTGAAAATAGTGAGTTTAAATTGCATGTCTTGATCTAACTTGTCAACCGAATGGGGCATCCTGTCGTTCAAATTCAATTTGGTCAACAGAATGTCTCATTCGATCGACCACAAATTGAATTCGATCAACCAAATTGAATTTGGTCGACAGAATGTCCCATTCGGTCGACCAAAAATTCAATTCAGTCGACCATATTGAATTTAGGTTGACAGGATATCCCATTCGGTCGACTAAAAATTCAATTCGATCGACCAAATTGAATTTGGTCGACAGGATGTCTCATTCGGTCAACCAAAAATTCAATTCGGTCGGCCAAAAATTGAATTTGATCGACATGATGTCCCATTCAGTTGACCAAGAATTCAATTTGGTCAACCAAAAATTGAATTTGGTTGACATAATGTTCCATTCGGTCAACCAAAAATTCAATCTTGTCGACCAAATTCAATTTTTGGTTGACCGAATTGAATTTTTTGTCGACCGAATGGGACATCATATCGACCAAATTCAATTTAGTCGACCAAATTTAATTTTTGGTCTCCTATCAACCAAATTCAATTTTTAGTTAATCGAATTAAATTTTTGATCGACCGAATTGAATTTTTTGTCGACCGAATGGGACATCTGGGATGCTTGGGTTTTGTAATAAAGTCCACATGCACGTGTTTTCAGAAAATATTTTTTAAAATAATATTTATTGGGTAAAGAACTCTTCTTATTTTGTGTTAAAAAAATACATAAAGCACCCTATAAGAATTCTAAAATATGATTTAAGCCCAAATATCAAAAATTAACATTTTAAAATGATAATTAACTACCAAAATTTTTAAATTAAAATTAAAATTCACATATCAACCCTTAAATTTTTTAATAAAAGAGAAAATGATTATCCCATCCTGTTTTCAGTTTACACTGACCAATCAAACCCAACCGTTCGGAAGTAAATCGATAAGTCCCGCCGCTGATTGTTTCTGCACCCAGAAGCCTACCACCGCGATAATCGCCGATGATGGTTTACCGATATACCCTCCTGCATTTCCGCAACAGAATTTTCCATTTATAGATCGAGACTTCCATATACAACGCATCATTAATTTGAGAAAAAGAAACATTCCATTGTTAGGGTTTTCTGAATTTCAAAAACAATTCAGTGATTTTAGATCGGAGAAGGATAGACCGAGCATTCTGAAACGTATTTCGGTATTCAATCGGAAGAGCCGAAGTGGAAGAGTCACCGATCGAGCATTGTCGATACTTAGAAGTCGATATTTTTACATATCCAAACTCCAGATCGCAACAGGTATGTAAAAACGGTGTTTTTACAGTGCATATACATATGATTGTGTTCGTCAACAGAACATAATTATTTTCAAAATTAAATTTTGATGAAGTTCATGTTGTTCGTTTCGTAGACAACCATTTTGTCTATAAAGACGCTCACGGGAGGTTATTGTTTTGTTTGTTTATCATTTTCACGCAATCACAAATTTCTGGGTTGTTTTTGCCTCGCCCGACGTCCATACATGATGATGTGTTTTATTGTTGATGAACAAGATACTTACTAATGTCATCATGGAAAATTAACAAACAAACGTTACATTCAACATGCACATGAACACAAATACATGGACGTTAGTTTACGAATTCCTAGAAAAATAAACATTGAGTGTCAAATTACACACTCAACAGTTTGGCATACATGTTACATTCAACATCCATACGATCATTGTGTATTGAACATGCGTATGAAACGATTTCTATTAGGTTGGATACCGCTAGCCTTTTTTTTGAGAAAAATAAACAATGATTGTTACATTCAACACGCACATACGACACAATGCATGGATGTTACATTCAACATGCACACACGGTCTGGGTGTGCACGTTGATGTTACATTCCACATGCAAGAAACAAAATTTATTCGATGTTATTTCCGGTACAACACACACATGACACAATGCATGGATGTTACATTTCAACACACACGCACAATCTGATGTGTGCACATCGATGTTACATTCCACATGCCGGTAACACAACTCTAATCAATGTCATTTCCGGTATATAAACAGAGAATGTTTACATTTCCACACCAACACCACATGAATACTTGTTTTGGTTACTGCTACCCTGTTTTTTGAAAATAAATAATGATTGGTACGTTCAACACACATGACACAATTCATGAATGTTATATTTAGCACACACACGATCTGGTGGATGTTACATTCCACATAGAGACAACACACTTTACTCGATGTCATTTCTGGAATATAAACAAAGAATGTTTACATTCCACATGAACACCACATAAATCCATGGACGATCAGTTGTGTGTTCGTTTTTGCATTTTTGTGCAATGACAGAGGAATATTCCTTTTTGGTTGAACAGGATGACGTCATCAATCGCACTACTGTACAAATACGAGAATGTCACAACAGTGTTGAGAATGAGAGATAATTGTGATATTGCTGGGTTGTGTCAAAAAATTGGAAGCAAATGGACAAAATTGAGCAACGGGAGGCTCAAGTTGTCATATTCACTCCCCAAACACCCGAAATGTGAAGTGGGGCCTCCTCATTTGCGTTAGTTCAAATCACCGATCGTAGCAGTGATAACAACGAAGCTGAAATAGACTATATAGGTAGCTATGGTAATATGTTACAAAATCCGAACGACAAACACTGCTATCGACAAAATGGGCTGATGGAATATAAGAGGAGGGGCAAAAATTCAAAGGGAGGACAAGCGAATTTCGCATGGCGTTGCAGAAATATGGGGTAGAGGTGAGATTTAATTTTCGGTACCTTGAAAATGACAAGATAAGTGTCACGGCCGCATTCGCAATGTGAGAAGAAATAAATTGTCCGTGGTTTGTGCGTGGGCGCGTGAGAAGTGAAAATGGCATATTCTATATCCGCAGTCTAGTAAATGAAGACACATGTGGTATTGCATTTCGGACAACCAAGAACAAACGTTTGAGCTCAGAAATTATATCATAGCGTTCCAAGCATGTATACACGGATTTCGTTTTTGCCGCCCCATGTTATTTCTCGACGGCACCTTTTTGACTGGTAGGTACAAGAGGAACTTAATAGCAGCAATAGCAAATGATGAAAACCAAGGTATGTATACAAAATGTTTCTAACATATTAGCGTTACATTCAATCATCTTCTTTTTTTTGTCAAATGTAACTGTGTTACATTCAACATTTTTTTGTAACATATAACATGAATTTGTGTTTGTTGTCGGCATCTTGCATGAAGGAATGTTTACAATTGCGTTCGCCGTTGTTGATGCAGAAAACGACAATTACTAGTTCTGGTTACATCCAAAAACGCAACCAAGGAAAAACAAAACAGCAACACAATAGAAAAAAACAAAGCCCAAAGACTGGCTAAATATCACGATCAACTTCAACGATAACCACAGTCTGGAAGAATGGGATATACGGTAATTTAAGTTTCTCTAGATAAACAAGTGTCTACAGTCCAAGAGCGGGGCGTGTCATTGAGGAATGCATAAACCAGTACATCTTGTTCCATCTGAATCTTGCCAGGCCCCAAATCGACATTGATTTTTTCCATATTATGAAGTTGTTTCATTACGTAAACCACAGCAACATCACACTCAACACTGCACACATGCAAATGTGATGGAACAGTCAGCGCTACGTGTTATATTTTTTTAACAGAATGGCATCATGCATGAACAGCGAATGTCACTTACACTGATCTCTCCTGATTAGGCACTTCAGATACGTTGGAAACCTGGACATGCTTCAGCTTATATTCCTTAGCCTTGGTCGAAAGCAACGTGGTGATGTATGAAATCTGTGAGGATAAAAAAAACAATGTAAGGACAATTGTTTGTCGAACTGAACATTGCAATTAAGTGTTGGAAAAAAAAAACTTACAATTTTTTTGGCATTCTCATAATAATGGTCAAATGATCCCAGTTGCCACAAGTCAATAGAATTATAATGATCTCAGGTTGATTTTTGCTTATTACACATGAGAAACGTCCAATGCCCCGAATCATTTGTTGTCCCCTCAATATGTATAGAAAAATGTATGTACCGGACGTTGGATGAAAACGCCTCTATTATGCTAGGATCAAGAATTTTTACAAGACAATCAAAAAATTTCCAATGGATCCAGGTATGCTAGGGACAGCAGAAAAGGTGTAAAAAATAAACAAACATTATTGAGCATGTACGGCGTTACAAATCCATGAGTTAAAAATATGGAGAAAGATAAAATAGTTTGTGGTTTTGACATTCACCCAGCACATACTGTTTATAAAAAAAGATGAATTAGGTAGATCCGGCAGCTAGTTGACAACTCTAGTATGCTCAGTCCACATTATTTCCATATATGCATTAATAACCTATGCAAGATAAAATATGGAGAAAGATAAAATAGTTCGTGCTTTTGACTCTTACCAAGCACGCACTGTTTATAAAAAAAAATGAATTAGGTAGATCCGACAGCTAGTTGACAACTCTAGTCTGCTCAGTCCACATTATTTCCATATTTGCATTAATAACCTACACAAGCAACCCAAGATGCAACAATAGATTTGCGGACTTTGAGGAATCCTTAATAAAACATTAAATTCAAGCAATGAGTGTAAGTTACATTCAACACACATAATGTTACATTCAACACAGAAGTGCAAGTTACATTCAACGTTTTGCGAGATGTTTTTTACATTCAATACATGTGGAATGTAAAATGCACACCTTTTTGTTTTACAAAAAATGCTGAAAGGTACTTATAAAATTCAATAATTGATCCTCCCATAATATACCAAGGATATCATGCACCGATAAATGAGCATCCAGACATTCACCCCTCCATATGCACGCACTATAGATTTTTCTTCAAAATATGAGATCTTGGGATGCTTATAATTGCAGCATAAACAAAAATAACAAAAAGAAAATAAATACTTACGATGACCCCTCGGTGCGCAAAATCAACTCAAGTTTATCCCAATCGGCGGGGAACAACAGACAGGCCACAGCACCATCTCGGGGAGGCAACACATGAGGCTCAGAAACAACTACATTAGATGCAGCGGGCTCACCAGTGTAAACGACCATATCCCTGACAAGATTTTCGTATTTCTTCCTCAATCGGCGTTGTTTTTTTATGAGGACAGTACACACATGAACAAAGTCATCCCCCGTCCTCTGCGTCCTCACACGTTTCTTCATATTTTTTAAGGGCGAATTGGGAGTTGGTGGTCGGCTCTTCGATTGCGTACCGCGTCGCGACGGCTGGACCATTACCAAGTCATCATAGCGTCCAATCTCTTGAGCTTGCCGCACAATTACGTTATCCTTATCCGCTAGCTTCATTTGATAGAATTCATAAATACGAACAATATTCTCTTGATGCTTATGCTTCTCCTTGACTGATTGTATTACAGAATGGACAACAGCATTGACCAATTATTCTTCAAGAATGTTTCTTTCAGTTTCGTGTCGCACCTGCTGCGTAACTACATGCACCTCTGATTCCATAAGGTCCCCCCACAACTGTTATATTGTCTGTCTCAACTCTCGTACCTTTTCACGTAGTTTTGCAATCTTCGCCGTCTTCCTCAATCTTAAACATCTTCGAGACTCCCTTAATGCCTCAACCTTAAACGTCAACTGACGATTTTGCTCAACAAGATCATTCAAATTCTATAAACCACCACCAAACTCAGTGGCATCCTCGTTAAACGGCTGTGATATCCCCAAATCAAAAGACGAAAATTCGCTTGACGAGCTAACTTTCCCCTTACCTTTACTTTTGCTCCTCGACTCCTCAGTGTCACCATGAACTGGCAAGATGACACCGAATTGTATTTTAGCTATTGTCTCAAACAAATGACCTTCATTGACCTGAAAACCACGTTGGTGATCAACAAATAGTATGGTGTTACATTTAACACACAGTAAAATATATTTTGGGATCACTATAACATACCCGATACCCATCAACGTCAGATAGTCACAGTCCAGATGCAACAGTCATCATCTCCAGCATATTCCACTTCCCCCATCGTGGTATAAACGTCTCTTGCCCGGGAATAACACGAAGAATATTAGTATGCTCACATAACCAAAACTGAATATAAAAGTTTAAATCTAAAAGAGCAAAAAGTCACGGACAATACTTATCAAGTAATTTTTTATTTTTAAACAAATGAAAAAAGAAATATAACCTGTAGCGCGAGTACACGTCCAATGACAGACGACGGTATTTGGTACCCAACTTCAATTGAAGAAATTAGGTTGGAATGCACGCGCTCAGCCCAATTATATGATAAAAGGGCATTCAAATCATCAACAAGAAATACTACATGATTAACCCTTATTTGCAAAAAAACGCGTTGCAATAAGATGCAAACAGAGAAATCGCACAACATCCTCAACATCGTCGTCAGCATCACTCCCCAAAATTTTGATCAGCATGTTTCTAATTTGAACAACACTCATCCGATTTGTCTTCACCCCCCATCGGCGCAAAAATGAGCAATTACTCTTCTTGGCATACCAAGGTGGTATTTGTTTCTTACTGGATCTAAAGCCAAAAATCAATTGCACATCATCGAGAGTGAACGTCACTAGCTTCGGCCCAATTCTAAAAGTTTTCCAATGCAGTTGGTATGTAACTATGATATTTGCACACTACTATCAATTTTGTTAAAAGCTAAATCCACTGAACTGTCACGAAAAAGCGCACTCATCGTGTTCCAAAAGGGCGTCCGCCTAAGAAGTTCAAGGTGTGAATCGTGCAAACGAATACTGGAAACAAGCATGCAAAATTGTGATAGGTTTGCCCGATATTTAGCGACCGGGGTACACAGTGGGTGCGATTCCGAAATTCCAGATGGTGATGAAGCAATGGCATCCAAATCGGAAGAGCTACACGATGGCACAATGGAATTTTGAGACCCGCTGGGCAATGCAGCAGGCTGCGTGGATCTCACAGGAACCGAATCATCTGAAAACAACAAATTTGGACGATTATCAATCGTCGAATGCCAAAAATTGCCTCGCATTCACATCGCCGTTGCCAAACACAGTTGCAATCGCCTCGCTGTAGTTGTCCATCGCCGAACACTACTAGATCTCGCCGTCGTCACTCGTCACCGTCGTCGAACCCTAACCACTCGTCTCCGCTCGTCACACCACATCTCTCTCTCTATCTATCTATCCGATAAATTTTGAGGTAAATATTGGATTTAGGGTTGGGAATTGAAGGGGTAGGTGGGATTATAATTAGGGGAGGGGTGAATTTGTAATTAAGGGGGTTGGATTTGTAATTAGGGGGGTTGAGTTATAGTTAATGGTTGGATTATAGTAAATTTAGGGTTAATTAGGTTTAATTATGATTGAATCAGGATTTCATTAAATTTAATTCAGATTTAATTAAGTATATTATGTTTATTTGGGTTTAATTGGTTAATTTTAATTTATTTGAGATCGCTGGCGGCGACAATGGCGGAGAGGATTGGCCAATTGGAGATTGAGGCACTGGAGCTGGATTTCTGATTTGGGGAGATTGGGAAGATGAGGTCGTTTGAGGGAGAATGAAAGGGAATACAGATGGGCTAGAGTGATTGTGAGAGATGAGTGGGCTGGAAGTATGTGGTGGGCTGTCGATTTCAGCATGTGAAGGATAATTTTGCATTTCATCAAACAAGACATGTCTTGAAATGTATATTCTTTTGGTCAATGGGTTCATGCATTTATATGCATTTTGATTTTGAGAATAACTAAGAAATATACAGGGGAGTGGATTTGGGTTCCATTTTGTTGGTGTTATATGGCTTGAGAAGAGGGTAACAAAGGCAGCCAATTTTTTTTAATTTGTGATAATTTGGGCTTTGACCAAATAGTGCCTCAAAAGGGGATTTGTTTTGGAGAAGTGGTGTGGGTTGACGATTGATAAAATAAGTGGCGGTTTGAAATGCATGTGGCCAATATGGAAGAGGTAACGATGCATCATAAAGTAGTGTGAGGCATGTTTCCACAATATGACGATGACGTCATTCAGAGACACCAGTTTGTTGAGGTGTGTATGGGGCGGTGGTATAATGACTAATCCCATGGAGAGAGAAAATGTTTTTGAGACACATGAATTCGCCTCCGTTGTCAGAGTATAAACATTTTATTTTTGAATTAAAGCGCTTGTCAACAAGATTTTTAAATTGTGGAAAGATGGTGGATACACTGGATTTGATGATCATTGGATAAAACCATATATATTTGGTGTAATGATCAACAAAGATGAGGTAATATCAAGAACCATCCAAGCCAGTATAGTGAGCGGGTCCCCAAACATCAGTGTAAATGAATTCAAGAGGCGAATGACATTGAAAACTGGTAGAACCAAATGGTTGTTGATGTGCTTTATTAATTGAACAAAAATGACATAGAGATGGTGTTGTTTTTGTGGTAAGCGGAAGTGAAAACAAATTAACAAGATTTTGAACGATCTTGATCGATGGATGTCCAAGACGCTTATGCCACCCATCAATTGAGGTGCGTTCATGCACATTTGCAACCATGTTGGATTGAGAGGCCGCCAATGATTTTGGAAACGTGTAGACACCACTTTCACATGCCCCTCTTAGTAGTATCGCCCCCGTGGTCTGATCCTTCACAAGAAAATAAAATGGATGAAATTCAACAAAAACATTATTGTCCCCAACATGCCAATTTATAATGCAGTTTCTCTTCTCCCCATCTGGAAGAGAGACAACAGTTCCATTGAGGAATTAAGGCGATTTGGTTGAGGAAGATCACAAACCACCAACACCCCCAAGTTCGTGTTCATCCGTTCGTGATCGATTGTCGTATTATTTCCGCAACGGTAGGCAATCATTCACAATGGATCCAAGTATGCTTGCTTATGTGTTTATAGAATCTTTGGTTATTTGACATGTTGATTTAGATGTATAGAATTGATTGATGTTTATATGGATTAATTCCCAATTGTAAGAGGATATTTAATTATCACATACTCCAATTTCTAGTTGAATCTATAATTTGATGATTAAGTATTCGGATAAGTTGTATACATGAATCTAATAATATAATAATTCTGGACGTTTGGTCCATTGTATGTATTTTATTTGCTTGTTTGGGGTCTTGAGTGCTAGATGGGGGGATGTGCGGTGTTTTGTTAAAATGCTTGGTACTATTAGGACAATGTAAGGTTTTGAGGACAAGAAACAAGGCAGTCATACAATGTCGTATATTTCTTTTTGTCAAGGCAATGGCTTATATATACTAGGGACCTCCGTTTTTTACCTTACTTTTTTATTGCATACTAAAAAAAGCACAAACTTTATTTTGCACACTACAAGCATAGGGTTGATACAAGAGCAAACAAACAAGTACAATTAAACCAAATGCAAATGCGACCAAATCATTTGATCGATCCCTTATTGCAAGCATACGATCCAAACACACTTACATAATTATATATGTGGCTATAGCATCAACACACACACACATATATATATATGCATCTCTTTTTCTATAAGGATCACTAATTAACGCAGGAGTCCATAGTTATTATTGCCTCAAATATGCAGGAGCTGGCTTGGCCAATACACGCAGTTGCTTCGTATCCCTTTCTTTTCTCGGTGTACGAGCGGCCGTGATCTTGCAAATAACCGTTCACATAATTCCAAGTATCGTTGCTGTCGAAGTGGCCAGCATCCCTCACCTCAGTATGCACCTGCACGCATACTCATACATATTTTATACATATACATGCCAGAATTTGGACCAAAACAGTAAATATTTCAATATAATGATATAAAAAATAAATGTAAACATACCTTGTTTTTACCACTGGATGGGTTAAACCAGCACATCATCCAGTCAGACTCGTAGCCGGAATTTTCGCCCTTGATGCGATAGACAACACCTCCGTGTGATCCACCTCCACGGTATCGGTGGAGAAAACCACCCCACTGGCCGTTTGCGATATCAACTGGGTAAGGGGCTTGTGCGATGTTGCCATCCCAATCGTAGTCCCTCACGTAGGTGATGGTGTTTCCGGTGGCATTGTAAATCAAGCAGCGCACCGATACATCGTGATCGCCGTCCCAAGCCTGCCGGAGTTCATCCACATACTAGCGAGCGGACACGTCCTTTTTTTCTGCATTCTTCATGTTGTAAGCCACGATGGCCCTATCGGCGCGTGATACGGTGCTGCATTTGTATTCCGGTTGCTCCTCCAGTGTGAAGTTGGTTACGGGTTTTCCGAACACATTGCATGCCATCTCAAACAATACCTGATTGCGATGACTACTTGGGATTCAATTTAATTATGTCCATCCAATTCCCAATACTCCATTATTTTTAGTAGACCATCCACATACGGCATAGCTTTTCGACTTTAATTTGAAAAAAAAAATAAAATTGATATACAAGATATTGAGAGAGAATATGAGACAATTATATAAAATTTACAATTTATAATGATATAATAGGTGTCTATATATCAACAAAATTAAAATTTTAGGGCTCCTATATATATTAACACTAAATATATTTGTTGAGTGAAACTATTCAACTTTTTCAAATTTGATGTGTATATATTGGATGAAAAAAAAAGGGAGAAATTATAATTCATTTAATGTCTTTAGTTACAGAAAATCGCTAGGTTATATATGTGTGTAAAAATAAAAAATCGTACAGGTTTTCTTATATATGTATTTCCAACAATGACTAGAATTGATGTAATTTTTTATATATTTTTTCAGGAGGCTAGTAATGTTTTCAAAAACATTAACCTAAAGAAATTATTGGTGGTGCTAGACGAATTTTGAAAATTAAGATCCTTTTGTATGTAAAGAATTAAATAATATATATATAATATCCTCTCTTTTTTTTCTCTTTTTTAGGGTGAGATGTAAGGTTGTGTATGGGTAAGGGATTTGGAGGAAGAATTCGATTTGGATAAGAGATTTCAAAATCTTTTTTTTGACAAATATCTTGTTTAGGTATTTATGAAGAATTTGTAAAATTCTTTTAACTTAAAAAGAGGGTAAAATGAGGGATTTTGAAATCCATTTGATTTAAATGTCATTTGCCAAATCCATCGAAGGAAGGATTGTGATCGAGCGTTTCGTTCTTCTGCTTCTTCGTTGTTCATCTTCTTTTGCTTCTTAGTCGTCCATCGATCTTCGTCGTCGTCGTCGTCGATCGTCTTCTTCTTCTTTGTCATCGACCTATTTCTTCTTCTTCTTCGTCCATCGATCTACTTCCTCTGTTTCTTCGTCGTCAATCGTTTCCTTCTTCATCATGAACCACAGTATTGATGGAGAGGTAGGTTTCACTTCCTTAAACCTATGATATAGGTTGGCTGAACACAACATTAGTAGTGAACCACAATATTGATGGAGAGGTAGGTTTCACTTCCTTAAACCTATGATATAGGTTGGCTGAACACAACATTAGTAGTGAACCACAATATTAATGGAGAGGTAGGTTTCACTTCCTTAAACCTATGATATAGGTTGGCTGAACACAACATTAATAGTGAACCACAATATTGATGGAGAGGTAGGTTTCACTTCCTTAAACCTATGATATAGGTTGACCGAACACAACATTAATAGTGAACCACAATATTGATGGAGAGGTAGGTTTCACTTCCTTAGACCTATGATATAGGTTGGCTGAACACAACATTAGTAGTGAACCACAATATTGATGGAGCGGTAGGTTTCACTTCCTTAGACCTATGATATAGGTTGGCTGAACACAACATTAATAGTGAACCACAATATTGATGGAGCGGTAGGTTTCACTTACTTAGACCTATGATATAGGTTGGCTGAACACAACATTAGTAGTGAACCACAATATTGATGGAGAGGTAGGTTTCACTTCCTTAAACCTATGATATAGGTTGGCCGAACACAACATTAATAGTGAACCACAATATTGATGGAGGTAGGTTTCACTTCCTTAGACCTATGATATAGGTTGGCTGAACACAACATTAATAGTGAACCACAATACTGATGGAGAGGTAGGTTTCACTTCCTTAAACCTATGATATAGGTTGGCTGAACACAACATTAGTAGTGAACCGCAATATTGATGGAGAGATAGGTTTCACTTCCTTACACCTATGATATAGGTTGGGTGAACACAACATTAATAGTGAACCACAATATTGATGGAGAGGTAGGTTTCACTTCCTTAGACCTATGATATAGGTTGGCTGAACACAACATTAGTAGTGAACTGCAATATTGATGGAGAGGTATGTTTCACTTCCTTACACCTATGATATAGGTTGGGTGAACACAACATTAATAGTGAACCACAATATTAATGGAGAGGTAGGTTTCACTTCTTTAGACCTATGATATAGGTTGGCCGAACACAACATTAATAGTGAACCACAATATTGATGGAGAGATAGGTTTCACTGCCTTAAACCTATGATATAGGTTGGCTGAACACAATAATAAATAATATTCTATATATTTATGTATGTATGTATAGATACGGCAATTCTTGTGAAAATATTGATTTTCTTGACAAACAAGCAATAAATTTTCGAAAAGGCACTTTTATATGTAAATCTTTTTTTTTCTCTTTTTCTTTTTTTTTTTAATGTACAATCTTTACAAAAATATATATAAAAAATATTTAATTCAATTACTATTTTTCTTTTTAAATTATTAACACAAGTATTCTTCTATTGTATATATATTTTCTTCCCCTGACCTCTTCTTTTCATTCTTCTCCGGTGAGCAGTCACCGTCAGCATTTTGCACTGTCCACTAGCACGGATAGTTGACTGCTTGGGTAAAATAATAATTTTGGAATCATTTCATTTTTATTTTTTATTTTTTTTATAATAGGAGTGTAAGTACCCTATTCAAAATTATCGTCAATGTGGTTTCTAAGAGTATACCCTTAACACTCATTATTTTGACTGGATTATATAAAATGACAAATGCATCATTATTCCCGACCAGATCCAAAGAAATAAAGGAAAAGAAAAAAAGTAGAGACAAATAGATATTATCATAACCAACCCGACCTGACTCGGGATATAAATGTTAATGAGTTTATCAATTTTGACTTTGTGAGACTTGACCGTTAACTTTAAAAGAAATATAATTGTTGCACTTTAAAAGAAATATACCCCTTGGAACACTACGGAGAAATAAGTCGAGTCAAAACATTTAGAAGCGGCAGCAATAAATTCGGAGCTGAAACCAAATCGATTAAGCACCTCTATTAAGAAATTCCACTCAATTCCATCATAAGCTTTGGCCATGTCGAGTTTGAGCATAATATTATGCCCACGAATATACTTACCCAAATCCTTGATCCAGCTCTTGGGCAAGCCCAATCGCTTCTGTGAAGGATCGGCCTTTAACAAAACCATGATGCTGAACAGAAATCAACTTGGGCAGAAGAAATGCCAATCTGGTAGCTAAAGCCTTTGAAAAGATTTTGTAACAAATATTACTTAAACTGATCGGGTGAAAATCTTTTAGAGAAGACGGTTGAGACTTCTTCGGAATAAGGACCCCATGTGATTTGGCCAATTTGTATTAACACCTTCTAGGTTTTTTTTTTTAGCACTTACTCTTCTTGATCTTGGACTAAATTGCAAGCGTTAAGATATTGAAATAAAAGCTAGTTTTGTTGGAAAAAATAATTTTACCATTTTTAGCAGTTAATCAAACAAAAAAAAAACGAAAAATTAATTGTGTGGTGAAGTACAATTTTAGTTTCTCATATAAATATAGATAGATATAGATGGAAATAAATAAATAAATAAATAAAAAAAAAGAAAAGAAGAAGAGACGTGTGATAAAAAGAAAACACGTTTTTATTAATGGGTACTTGCAATCTTCTCCCATTAATGAGGGCTAATAAATAAATAAATAAATAAAAAGAAAAGAAGAAGAGACGTGTGATAAAAAGAAAACACGTTTTTATTAATGGGTACTTGCAATCTTCTCCCATTAATGAGGGCTATCAACTTGTGTACTATAACATTAATATCCAATTAAGGTCAAATACTTTCATTTAAACAATAATTAATAATATAATTACTTAATAAATAAGAGATTGAAAAGATTCCAATGCCATTTGGATTGTTAGGTGGCGTTTGGTTAGTGAGATTTAAGATGGGATTAAAATGGTTATAGGAATGATCATTTCATTTGTATGTTTGGTACATAACATTTAATCTCATTCTCATTACTAAGAAATCTCTAATCTTACAAAGTATGGGATTAACCAATACCAAGTTAAACTTGACATGGGTTAATCCCAATTACATGGGATTAAATTTTAATCAATAATTGACCAAAAAATAAAACCAAATATAAAATAAATATTTTAATTCAAATAAAATTTAATTAAATTAACTATTATACCGTTTGAAAAGTTAATTAAATTACTATTTTATCCTTTGATATTATTCCAATACCACATATAATCCCCTTCGTCACCAAATATAGGAATTGTAATGACCATTTCATTCCATTACCATACTAATTCTAATCTTATTATCATTTCATTCATTTTCATTCCTCCAGCGTACTAAACATAGCGTTAATAAATGCATAAAATGAAAACAACCTTCACCAAAATAATCAAAAAAAATATATATTATATTGCCTTTGCATGATTTGATTCCCTTTGCCTTGAATATAAATAAAGGTTTGTAAGTATTTACCCTTTGTGGTTCATACTAAAATACAACGGTTAAATAATTAATAAAATTTTATAAAATGATAATTTTATTCTTATACTCTATCAGACCTAACCTAAAAAAAAACTCATATATTATCCTATTTGACTGGAGACCTAAAAAAAAAACCCATATATTATCTTATTTGACTGGAGAGTATAAATATCAATTAATATTAAATAATTTATTAATTTTGACTTTTGAGATTTACTCGTTAACTTTAATTGAAAATCAAGTTGTTACACTTTATTTAAACCACACGAATAAATACTAAAAATATAATTTGATCAAACTAGCCAATGTGCCATTAACCCTATAAATAATAGGGAAACTTTTTAAAATGTATTAAGATTTCAAAAATAATTTTCTAAGAACTATCTCGTGTGTAAAAACAATTATTATTATAAGACTTCATAAAGTGGTGTTTTTATGGGATAAAACTTTGAGTGAATTTCCCTAAATAATGATTCAAGTAATAATTCAATTTTTTGTTGGTTTGTTTTCTAGTTTTGCAAGATTTTGTCTGCACTATCCTACTTTAGGTGCCAAATTTTGTTACAATATTTTTTTGCGGCCTTCGACTAATCGTCTCTCTATATAATTTTAAGGGCTTATTCTTTTTTATTGACCTAATACATTTAAAATTAAATTTAAAATTTAATTCTTATAGTGCTCTTCAAGATAATTGATTCTTGATAAGTAAAGAAAAGAGACACATTTTTTTGCCAACCAGACTAAGCATAGTTCCATAATGTGTATATATATGCACGTAAGGGCTCAAAGAGGATACTCACACTAAAGAAGGAGAAGGAAGTGAAAGGAAAATGGCGACAACACCAGGCTTCCTCACTGATTGGCCATGGAAGAAACTTGGAAGCTTTAAGGTGCTCTCTCTCTACACACACACACACACAGTAAACAATCTTTTTCTTTTTTTCTTAACCTAAATGTCCATTGTTTTTTACAACATTTTTTTCACTAATATTTAATAACCTTATGGCTTGATATATTGTTTTATGAATTATGATAATATACACAATGTGTATATATATATATATATATATATATATATATATATATATATATATATATACACGCGATATTATATTACCATCTATCTTAACATATATTTTCTTGAATATATGTATATTATTATCACAATATATCTTCTTCTTCTTCTTTTATATATATATATATATATAATGTCCATTACTTAAAACGCATTTTTTTTCACAAATTAATAATAACTCTATATATAAATATTCGCACGAACAAAAAAAAAACTTATTAATTACACTGTAGGTCCTTAAAATTTAATTTCAGTGTCATTTTGTGTCTTTTGAATATTATTTAGCCCTTAAAAAAAAAAAAAAAAAAAAAAAAAAAAAGAGGTTGTTTACCTTCCGTTATCCATTAACAAAAATTAGAACGCATGAGTCTGGCATGAACGAGAGACCCGATTTGAATGACGTTGAAATTTTAAGGACTTAATTGAAAAAAAAAATATCAAGGATCAAATTTGATCATAACCCCAAACTTTGGTAATTAACCCTTTTATGATTAATTCAATTTCTTCTCAATTTTGGTTAGAATTTCTTTCTTTCTTTTCATATGTTTTATTGACACTTTTAACCCCCCCTTTTGTTTTTTTGGTTTTTTTTTTTTTTTTTGAATTTATTAAATTAATTGTGGGGTGGAAATAGTATATTATTTTGGCTCCATGGGTAGCACACAGCTTCTATGCCTTCAGCGTGAGAGGAGAAGGAGAGAGAGACCTGTCAAACTTCCTCTTCTTCCCATTTCTGATGTGGAGGATGTTTCACAACCAACTCTGGATATCTCTCTCTCGTTATATGACAGCCAAAGGAAGCAAAAGGATTGTTGATAAGAGCATTGAGTTTGAACAAGTTGATAGAGAGAAGAATTGGTTAGTACATATATACTCTCTATATATCTATCTACGTATTGTGTGTATGTATATAAGTTGATCGCACTTTGTTATGTTTCCTATGATATTTTTGTAAGCAGTTACTTCTAGTGATTCAGAGTAGAGTGCAATAGTTATATTTTCTGTTAAAGTTAACTTTCACATATATACTCTCTCTCTATATATATTATCTATGTGTATATTTGTATTTGTATGTGTGTATATAGATAAGTTCTTTTGTTTTCCTGGATCAGGTCAGTTCGAGAAATTTTTTATCATTTTACGCAATTTTGTTAAATATTTAATAGTTGAACTAATTAAGTTTGAACCACATGAAGTAAGTGATGACAAAAATATTATATGGATGAAAATACAATTCAATCAAATCACTGTAGAATAAGTGTAATTTACCCTAATATATATTATATACGGAACCATGCATGCAAGTATTAGTATTATATTGTAGTGCCATTTTTATCCATAGATTAAATTGGTGATTCTCTTTCCACATGATCCTCCTTCCCCTCAACCAATGTTAGAGGTTGAATTCAACCTCTTCAAATTTTAAAATATTTAATCAATTTTTATTCTTATATTCTGATATTTTAATTTTATTTTTTTTAATTTATTTCTCGTATCATGCTGAGACTGACTAATTCAGGTCAATTTATCGGCATAAACTTGCATGGATAAAAAAAATTATATTACACTTTGCACCCTTGCAGTTTGAGTCATTTGCACATTGACCCCATACTCCGCCGAAAAATTGACTACAAATTAGTCAATTGAACCAAATTGATACAAAAAATAAATTTTGAGGGAGCAAAAATTAAAAAATTAATTAAAATATTTTTACAGGGATGACCAAATTTTGTTGAATGGAATTTTGTTATATGTGATAAACTTGGTAATACCAGCTGCTTCTCACATACCCTTGTGGAATACAAAAGGGGTGGTAATAACAATTTTACTGCACAGTGGTCCAGTTGAATTCTTCTATTATTGGCTTCACAGAGTCCTCCACCACCACTATCTCTACTCTCGCTATCACTCCCACCACCATTCCTCCATCGTCACCGAGCCCATCACTTGTAAGTTTCACCTACTAATTATTTACACACTGTGGTTTAAATTACACTTTATACTCTCAAATTTTATGTTTATTTTCACTTTGCACCCATGAAGTTTTTAATTTTGGCCAAGATGTTAAAATTGACTACTCTTTTTTTGCTTTGGCAGCTGTTATTCATCCATTTGCAGAGCATATAGCATATTTTGTTCTATTTGCAATACCAATGTTGACCATAGTATTCACTGGAACAGTCTCACTTGCTGCCATATTTGGTTATATTACTTACATTGATCTTATGAACAACATGGGACATTGTAATTTTGAGCTCATACCAAACACCGTCTTTTCCATATTTCCACCCCTCAAGTACATCATGTATACACCCTCGTAAGTCTCTCTCTCTCTCTCTCTCTCTCTCTCTCTCTCTATATATATATATATATATATATGGGTTGATGGTACCTTATCCTCATGTAGTTTGAGACTTTACATTCCTGTGGTATTTTTTTCATGACATACCCACCACATGATTCAAAATTAATTGCAACGGTTAAATAAATGAAAGAATGATATTTTTGCACCTTCGTCATTTTTATGATAAAAATCAGGCACGTATCAAATTCGGAATCACCCACATGGCTGATTTTCATAGTAAACAATGACAGAATGATTGGCTTGACGCAATTTGAATACATCAAGATTTACTGTTCAAATTAAAAGTTTAGGGTTAGTAGTAAAATTTTCTCAAAAACGGTTTGTCCGTGCAAAGTGCAAAAAAACTCTTTACAGCTTTTGAGTTTTGTCTTCGGAAAAATGTAATCATTGCATTTTATTGTGAACATATGTATTTGTCTTCGACTTTAACGTAAATGTATCATTGCAATTTTATTGTGAATATATAATATATATATATATATCGTATAAAATCAGTATATATATATATCGTATAAATCAGAATATATTTTTTTTACATTTGGGACTTTTTTTAGTGTTGTAATCTTATGTTGTCACACAACCCTAAATTTTTGCATATTTCAATTTGGACCCCTACCCTTTTTCTTTTTAACAGATTCCCTCTTGCATCATACACAATTTAGGACCAATTACACTTCCTTTTCCATGCCCATCTATGACTACATCTATGGTAAACCGTTGACAAGTCAACAGATTCACTGTACAAAACCTCACTGGAGAGGCAAGGGGACGCATGGCGACGTCGTTCACCTCACCCACTTGACCACGCCGGGCTCCATCTATCATATACGGCTAGGATTTGCTGCTCTCGCTGCTGAGCCACACGTGCATTCCAAATGGTACATTTGGCTGATGTGGCCTGTCACGTGCTGGTCCATGGTGTTGATGTGCTTCAGGGGTAGTACCTTCATGGTGGAGAGAAATGGCTTTGGGATGCTCAAGCTTCAATCTTGGGCAATTCCAAGATTTACTACTCAAGTAAGAAATTGCAATTTGATCCCTCAATTCTATATTCAATTTGATTTTGCACCCTAAAACTTTCATTTTAGGAACATTGCGTTTCATAGTTTCGGAACTTAATTGAAAAAAAAAAAAGTTACAATATTTGAGGCCTTCGGTGACTCGAAATTGATAAATCTTGGAGCTTACCTTTGACGATGAACTCATTTGGAATTCACATGAAACTTGAGGGACTACCTACCTAATTTATCAAGAAATTTAAAAGTTAGGCTTAAATTTCACTTTGGACCCCTAAAATTTGACTGTGATCTCACGTCCGTCTCTAATATTTCAATTGTTGTAATTTACACCCCTGAAATTTGCTTTTCGTTTCAATTTCGTCTTTTACATTGCAGTCTGGGTAAGGTGTAATACCACTCAAATTGCTGGTTGCAAAGTGCAATATAATAATTTTTTTATCGGATTATTTATGTGCAAGTCCCATGATTAACTCCGATCATAAAATTGATCAAAATTAGACAAACAACTAGGATAATTGTAACAATTAAAACATCAGGTGACAATGTGAAATTGCACCAAACTTCTAAGGCAAAAAGTGCAATTTAAGCCTAAAAGACACTATATCGATTTTTTAATTTAACCACTTTAAAAGTGAAAATGTAAATTTTTTAAGCAGGAATTTCTCTCCCCCAAAATATTTCCTCTCTCCATCTAATTCATTAAGTTGAATACAGTGGAGGAGTTTGAAGCTAGTGGGTTGAGAGGTTGCAAAAGCCCTGATTAGATTTGCATCGTTAAAATATTTTG
>JAENRU010000130.1:10000-12500 GCA_016647705.1 Eucommia ulmoides | reverse complement strand
TGCCCCCCCCCTGACCGTGGAGTCGCCACGCCACGCTAGAGAAATGTGGTGTTCCTCTCCACATAATCCCGTCGGGCACGTTGCGCTTGACACCAACTCCGCGGTCCCGTGGCACGTCCTTCTGCGCTACCGTAAATGCGTCGGGTCGACGGTAGCTCCGGGCGTGCCCCGTTGTTCCAGGCTTCACGTAGACCCCAGACCGCCCCCCCCTCGTGTTCGGCATGTTAGCATATCTTTCCTTCCTTTAGGATCACCTCGGGTCACTCGTAGGGGCCTTGCTAACGATGCCTTGCACGGGGGAGGGACGGCTGCCTGGGGTCAGGGGGGTACTAGCTGCCTGGGAACACCTCCCCCCTTATAATACCTTATGCAAAAAAAACTAAGTGACAGCAGTAGACATCAAGGTGCTCGAGGAGTCATAATGGACTTTTTTGGAGTTTTAGGTATCATTTTGGCTTGAAATCAGTTTTGTTTGAAAGATAATAATTATTTCTACCATGAAAATGAATTTCGTGATTTTTCGGATCCCGGAAATATTTATTTCGATTTTTCCAGAAAAAATGCTGAAAAATGCACAGAAAAATCAGAAAAATGCCAAAAAAATCGGGAAAAATGCTGAAAAATCAGTAATAAATATGTATTAACATGTAAAAATATTTGGGAAGTGAAATGGGAGGAAATGAGTAGAAAGTCTATATTGTGCTCGGTCTTTAATTGGTAGAAAGTGCGCATTTCGCATGTAATGCATATGGCGCACTTTGGATTGTGCAAAGACATTTCCAATGCATATGATGCAACATGCATTGTGCACTTTGCAAAGGTCTTGCCAAAGCATGCAATGCAATATGCACTATGCATTGTGGAAATGCATTTGAAAATGCATGCAAGCCATTGTGCACTATGCATTGGCAAGGTGCCTTGGAAATGCATGCAATGCAATGCACTATGCAAAGTGCAAATGCATTTGAAAATGCATGCAAGCCATCGTGCACTTTGCAATACAGACGCTGTGCCAACGGTGCGCCCTGTTTTGCCAACGTATTTTGCCAACGCTGCGGCCTATTTTGCCAACGGTGCGCCCTGTTTTGCCAACGTATTTTGCCAACGTATTTTGCCAGCGCTGCGCCCTATTTTGCCAACGGTGCGCCCTGTTTTGCCAACGTATTTCGCCAACGCTGCGGCCTATTTTGCCAACGGTGCGTCCTGTTTTGCCAACGTATTTTGCCAACGCTGCGGCCTATTTTGCCAACGCTGCGGCCTGTTTTGCCAACGTATTTTGCCAACGCTGCGCCCTATTTTGCCAACGGTGCGCCCTGTTTTGCCAACGGTGTGCTAGACGGTGCGCCCTATTTTGCCAACGGTGCGCCCTATTTTGCCAACGGTGCGCCCTGTTTTGCCAACGGTGTGCTAGACGCTGCGCCCTATTTTGCCAACGCTGCGCCCTATTTTGCCAACGGTGCGCCCTGTTTTGCCAACGTATTTTCCCAACGCTGCGGCCTATTTTGCCAACGCTGCGCCCTATTTTGCCAACGGTGCGGCCTGTTTTGCCAACGTATTTTGCCAACGCTGCGCCCTATTTTTCCAACGGTGCGTCCTGTTTTGCCAACGTATTTTGCCAACGGTGCGCCCTATTTTGCCAACGTATTTTGCCAACGCTGCGGCCTATTTTGCCAACGGTGCGCCCTGTTTTGCCAACGTATTTTGCCAACGGTGCGGCCTGTTTTGCCAACGTATTTTGCCAACGCTGTGCCCTATTTTTTCAACGGTGCGTCCTGTTTTGCCAACGTATTTTGCCAACGCTGCGGCCTGTTTTGCCAACGTATTTTGCCAACGCTGCGCCCTATTTTGCCAACGGTGTGCTAGACGCTGCGCCCTATTTTGCCAACGGTGCGCCCTGTTTTGCCAACGGTGTGCTAGACGCTGCGCCCTATTTTGCCAACGCTGCGCCCTATTTTGCCAACGGTGCGCCCTGTTTTGCCAACGTATTTTCCCAACGCTGCGGCCTATTTTGCCAACGCTGCGCCCTATTTTGCCAACGGTGCGGCCTGTTTTGCCAACGTATTTTGCCAACGCTGTGCCCTATTTTTCCAACGGTGCGTCCTGTTTTGCCAACGTATTTTGCCAACGCTGCGCCCTATTTTGCCAACGTATTTTGCCAACGCTGCGGCCTATTTTGCCAACGGTGCGCCCTGTTTTGCCAACGTATTTTGCCAACGCTGCGCCCTATTTTGCCAACGGTGCGCCCTGTTTTGCCAACGGTGTGCTAGACGCTGCGCCCTATTTTGCCAACGGTGCGCCCTATTTTGCCAACGCTGCGCCCTATTTTGCCAACGGTGCGCCCTGTTTTGCCAACGGTGTGCTAGACGCTGCGCCCTATTTTGCCAACGCTGCGCCCTATTTTGCCAACGCTGCGGCCTATTTTGCCAACGCTGCGGCCTGTTTTGCCAACGTATTTTGCCAACGCTGCGCCCTATTTTGCCAACGGTGCGGCCTGTTTTGC
>JAENRU010000030.1:0-22115 GCA_016647705.1 Eucommia ulmoides | reverse complement strand
ATGATGTAAATAGAAGCTGCCTTTTGGGGCACTCACCAGTTAGCCAGAAGCTAATTGATACTCTTGCAGCACCTTCATTAAGTTTCTAATACTATGAGAACTCCTGTTGCAAAAAATAAGGTTATCGTCTGCAAACATCAAGTGAGAAATCAGAGGACAACGCCTTTTAGTAACGAAAGATTGAACCCGACCATCTATGAGGGACCGATAGATATTCTGACTAAGAACCTCTGGAGCCAAAAAAAACAATAAAGGTGAAATAGGGTCGCCTTAATGCAATCCTGTAGAAGTAGGAAACCAACCCTTATACACCCCTTGAAACACCACGGAGAAAAAAGTCGAGTCAAAACAATTAGAAACAGCAGCAATAAATCCCAAGCTGAAACCATATCATTTAAGCACCTCAATTAAAAGTTCTATTCTAGCCGATCATAAGCTTTAGCCATATCGAGTTCGATCATAACATTTACCACAAACATCCTTGCCCAAGTCTTTGACAAGTTCTTGGGCTAACCTAATAGCTTCGGCGATTGACCTGTCTTCAATAAAATCGTGCTATTGACCCGAAATCAACTTCGGCAGGAGAGAAGCCAATGTGGTAGATATCGCCTTATAGAAGATTTTATAACAGATATTACATAAGCTGATCAGACGATAATCTTTAAGAGAGGATGGTTGATACTGCTTCGGAATAAGAACCAATAAAGTGCTAGAAAGAGCCGTAGGGAGGGAATTTCCTTGAAGAAAATAATTTGCGGCTTCCCAAACATCTTTACCCACGATATCCCAGGAAGACTGGTAAAAACTGGAAGAGAAAAAATCCATATTTGGAGCACCGTCAATAGGAATGGACCAAAGGACTTCTTTGATTTCCTCTACCGAGAAAGGGGCCAATAACATAACATTGTCCATATCTGAAACAATGTTCGGGATAGAATCAAAGATAATATCAGAGTAAGAAACCTAGCCAGACGAATAAATATTTGAAAAACTCAATAGCAGCTTCATGGAACATATTGGGATCAACCAGACTACTTCCATCTTCATGACGAATCGCCGATAAACATAGAGAATAATTACACATTTTAACAAACGTATGAAAGAATTTGGAATTGCTATCTCCCTCTACTAGCCAATGCTCTCTAGACTTTTGTTTCCAATAGATCTCCTTCTTCTTAAGAAAAGTATTATATTTCGTAGTTGCTTGATCAAATAAGTCCGATACACCTTGGGACCAGTTGGTTTGAAGCATAGAATCATAAGCTTCCACCCTATCCTTCCACGAATTTAACTTAACAAAGACGTTCCCAAAAGTTTGAGCATTCCAAACTTTGAGAGCCGTCCTCGTCAAATTGATATTAAAGCTTAAACGATCCAAGGGATTTTGATGAGAAGCCTTCCATGCAAATTTAACAACTTCAAGAAATCCCTCATGCAAAGTCCATATCCGTTGAAACCGAAAAAGCTTCAGACCATTATAGGAAAAATAGAAGAAGTGGAGAATCAGTGGGCAATGGTCCGAATTAATACGCTCCAAATGTTCAACTCGGCCATCGAACGAATTACAAATCGTTGGCGAAACAAAGATTCTATCCAAGCAAGAATATTGACGAGACAGCCCTTGGCGATTATTACAGAAGGTGAAAGTTGACCCTATGAATGGTGGGTCCACCAGTCCGACTAGATTAATACAGGCATTAAACTCTTCCATGGAATACCAAGAAGGGGTTAAACGACCCAATTTCTCTGAGATGCTACGAACAACATTAAAATCTCCCCCCCCCCCAAATAATCAGTATAGAAAACAAGGCGGTTGTATTAACAAGATCGTCCCAAAGAATTCTGCATTCAATTTGCGAGCAACTAGCATATACAACCACAACCAAAAACTCTAAATTTAACCAACAAACCTTACAAGCAATAAATTGGCAATGCATTCACATTATTTTTCCACAAAAACCCATATTTTGCCCGACTCACCTTGATTAGAAGCTGCGTTATGGAACTTGATAGCCTTGTTAACTTTTCCCGTGTTAGTATCATCAATCCACGGGTCAATAGTACCGACAAAGAAAACTTTTGAAGACTTGACAATACGTTTTAATCTCGCAAGGGTATTAGGATTACCAATACCTCTACAATTCCAAAACATAATGCCGTCAGACATTAAATTTGACTTGATTGCGAGTAATCATTCCCGAAGACTTGGAATTACCTCCCGCCGTCAATGGACCACTTACTTTTCCTTTTTTATTCCGAACAATTTGGAAACTATCCCGATCAGCACTCGACGTATCAGTAGCATAACCTGCCGCACCAATATCCATAGCCATATTTTTCCCTTGCTCGGATTGAGAACCCATCATGGCTAAGCATTTCTCATGCCTTACGTCAGCGAAAGAGACTTGGAGAGCCTGTATGGGGTCATTTTTCTCTGCACCTGGCTGCAATAACAATGGGACTGAAACAATATGTTGTCCATCAGTTGATCCATCCACTATCGATTCCATGCTAATCTCTTCGACATGAAAAACCACCGTGGGGATGGGAGAGAGAGCAGTGCATGTGTGTGTGTGTGTGCGCCTGCTATATGTGGGTATAGGTGTGTGTATTCTTCAGTGTTGTTGGTGTATGTGTGTGTGCGCAGACGATGGGGATGATCGGCGATCGTCACGGTGTCATTGCCGATGAGTGGGAGTATGAGTTCCGATTGGGTATGTAAGTGTTTAGTTGTAGGTACGTGATCAGGGGTGTGTGGGTGTGTTTTCTATGTGATAGTCGTTATAAGTGGTCGTTGCCGGAGTGGAGTGTAGAGAGAGAAAGGGTGCCGTCGACTTTGCGGGGTGAGCGTGATTGTGTGTGTTTTGTTTTGAGGTCCCGTGGTGCGGTGTGTGTGGTTGTTCTTCAGTCTTGACGGTGTGTGTATGCTCCTCCGACGAGTGTGTGTGTGTATCGTCGTCGGACAGTGTGTGTGTTGTGGGTATCGTGTGTATGTTGCGAATCAGATGGCAATGATGGTGAATGTAAAACCTAAGTTCTAGAACGTACGTCATAAATAACCGCATTATAGAATGTTAGAGAATTTTAGGGTAAAAATTTTATTGATAAAAAACCCAAATTAAATGTTGGGGGTCAAATTGGGAATTTAGAAACGCAAAATTTTAAACTTGAGATTTAAATTGGCAATTAGAAATCAAAAGTAAAAATGTTAGGGGCAAAATTATAATTTTGGAACTTTTTAAAATAGAAATACCAAAAATAAGAATCCTAAAGAAAATGAAGGGAGGAAAGTGTAATTTAAATTTTATATATATATATATATATATATATATGTATACCTACACGGCAAACCGACGGCAACCCACCGGTCAAGGAAGGACGATCGAGGAGCGACGTGGCAAGCTCAAAATTGGTTTAAACCACTAATTTCATGCATTAAAAACCCTCCTACATGCACTGAAGTGAGGAAATCGGAAAAGAAAGAAAAAAAAATCAAAAATTCTAGAGAGAGAGAGAGAACCGGAACGGAGGGGTCGTCAATTTTTCTTGAATCAACGTTCCTCCGGTAGCATGGTCGTGTGGGCATTGTAAACAATTCTAGGAGAGGAGAGAGGAGAGATTGGTGCGGCCCGTGCGTGGTTCGTCGACGGAGTGGAAGTGCGTATGTTAGCGTCGCCGTGGAACGGAGTTGCGGATCGCCGTTCGACCATCGACGATCGTCGGGCAGTGAGTAATTATAGGTATTTCTCCATTTAATTGATAGATGTATGCATGCATGAGCGTAACGAGTTGGGTCCGGTAATTTCCGGTGGTGTGCTCGGTTTTTCGTTTTCCAGCTGCATGTGGGTTTGCGTGTGTGTTTTCGGATTTTTTCGGCAACTTGTGTATGTGGGACTCCGTCGGCAGGGATCGTTGGTCCCCGTGGCATGCCGTCGGCAGTGGCATGCAAGCATGGTGCATGCTGGGGTGGTTGTGTGTGTGTCGCAGGGGTGCGTTGGTGCGTGAACAGTATAGCTGGGTTCGGTGGAGCTGCTGAGACGACCGAAGGGGGGAGTGTCGGATGGACGTCGTGGGTAGTGCGGGGGTTGACAGGCGAGACGGCAAGGAGGGGGAAGCCACCGGCGGTCAGCAATAGTAGAGAGAGAGGAAAGACCGGCCGTCGGGGCTAGGAAGAACCGAAAACAGAACAAAATAAATAATAATTACACAACTGACCCCAGAAAAATGGGAAAATTTCCACTTCAAATGAAAACCCTTTTAGCGGCCCGTGAATAACTCAAAAAGGATCTCATTTGCCGTTAAATTTATCTTATTCTTGTTAAAATTCAATCTTAGCCTAAAATCTTTGTAACCAGAGTAATAAATTTGGGATCGTTCATATTACGAGATTTCTTATGTAATAAATAATGGAATAAAATTATTAAGAATAATAAGAAATCTCATAGATAAAATATGGGGAATGAAAAATACGGAACTTAGGGCTCGCCTTACATGCCTAGGTGATTTTACATGAAATATTAACTTAGACCCTATCATTTCTAGGTTCGCAGACGCCAACACCTCGGAAAGCTTTGGACAGTGAGGTTTTTGTAACGCCAGAAACGAGGTGAGTGTACTGTCTTCTCGCCGAATTATTTGCATATATATGTATATATATATATATATATATATGATGAAAATTGGTTGTATTTAAATTAGAAGTTTTTAGAAAAATTATGTGGTGATTAGACGATATTATTGAGTGATGTTGATCCGCTTCGGTGGAGTAATGTTTATCTGCTTCGGCAGAGTGATGTTAGACGATTGTACTACGCAGTGAGTATCCGCTTCGGCGGAGTGATGGGTGTTCGTAGGAAGGCATATCCTACGGATGGTACGGTACCGTTGCAAACTCCCGATCGTGAGGTTAAAACGATCACCATGGCTAGCCAGTATGTGTTGTGGTGGAGGTGTGATGTTTTGTTTATATTGGGTAATTTATTATTTATTTCAGGCGATTCATATGATATTTATACTGCATGGTTTTAAAAATGGAACTTATATATATTTATTACTTCATTATTACTGCATATATGGTGCTTATGCTGAATCCATGTGCAAATGTTGTATTATCTAGAAGGTATTATTATTATTAGATAAGAATGATTTTATTGAGAAGACAGTACACTTGCAGGTGAAATGGCTAGGAGTCGGTCCCCTACTTGCACAGGGTAGAGTCCGTCAATGGTATAGCCAGGAAATACGAATTTTCGGGAAGTGCTGCTTGAGGCAAACCTAGGAAAGGTTCATCGCTTGTTTTTTTCTTTTTCCCCTTTTGTTGTTCTAGAAGGGAATTCAGGGACGGGTGTGTCTCTGCCTTGGAAAGATGTTTATAACCTGTATTTTGATGTTTGTATAATTATGAATGCATACCGTCTCTTTCTAGTTGATTTGTCGCTTAGGAAATGTCGTATCAACGTCATGCCGGCCCCACAGGTGACGAGTATCCGGGGTGGCGTGTGACAATTTTGGTATCAGAGCCTAGGTTATAGGTTCTGTAGACTTGTCAGGTGTCGTACCCGTAGAGAATCATGGGATGGGAAACGTGCCAGTCGTCTAGTCAGTAGGGGACCCTAAGATAAGGTGTTATTAGGTGCTTTTAATACTCGCGAAATAGTTAATTAATGTATGTTAATTATTGGCATTTTTCTGGTTGACCTAGTTAGTTGTTGAATTGGATTTTATGACTAATAATAGGTATGGAAGGAGAAGGTGAAACCTCTGGGAGTATGGGACCCCAGAGGCAGGCGGAACCCTCGAGGCAAGTGGAGCCTCAGGAACAGAGAGATAAGGAGCAGGAAAGTTTGCAAATTGTAGGATCCCACACGTAGGGTGACAGGTTGCAGGGAAGTTTAGACGCAGTCGAAAGAATTTGCAGGCCGCTGCCCAGCTAACGAAGCAGTAAGCGAGGATTATGGAAAGTCAGAGGGCTCAAGGTGATACCGCCACATCTCACGCGGTACGATTAAAGAGGTTCAAAGAGTTAGACCCTCCAGCTTTCACCGGGACAGCGGGTCCAACTGATGCGGAGAATTGGATCAGAGGCGTGGGGCATGTATTTGAGGCGATGGGGATTGTCGACGATAACCGAGTTCCCCTTGCCATTTTTCAGTTGAGGGAGGAAGCCGAGCACTGGTGGGAAGAAATGAAAAGACTGATTATCGATTCTGGTGAGGAGATCACATGGGACTGTTTCGTCACCGCGTTTAATGAGAAGTACTTTCCCGAGTCTTATCGATTCCAGATGGAGGAGGAATTTATAGTCCTGAAGCAGGGAAAGATGACTGTTCAGCAGTACGAAGTTAAATTCGACGCTTTATCCCGTTTTGCCCCTGATCTGGTAAAACCGGAAGAGGAAAAATGCAGACGTTTCCTGAAGGGACTTCAGTTAGAGATCCGCTCTAGGCTGACAAGCAAGCAAATTAAGAATTATGCATAGTTGGTGAATACGGAAAAGTTAGTGGAGAGGGATGTGCAGGAAGCCGCCGAGAGTTGAGAGCAGTACAAGAAAAGCAGATTTGAGTCGCCTAGCAGATTTTTGGGTGGCACTTCGCGGGGGACAGTAGTTCGACCGCCAATTGCTCGGGCCTCATCATTTGGCCAATCCACCAGGAACCGTAGTTCCCGACAATCCTACCCTAGGAAACAACAAAGTGCATTGGAAGCTAGTGCTGGTCCGCAGAGGCAAGAATGGAATCAGCTGTCGAGTCGGGCTGGGGGGGATAAATGTTATCACTGTGGAGCTACGGGTCACTTCGCCAGAGACTGTCCTGTGGGAGTCCCGATATGTTTCCACTGTCATGTGCCAGGTCATAAATCTATAAATTGTCCGAAACTTGCTTCTACATTCGTACCTCCAGCGAGCAGCATGGGTAGTACGGGTCCTAGTACTGCCCAGGGACTTGGTAGAGGATCGCCGGGTAGACCTCCAACGCGAGGCCGTGTTTTTGCTACTACTCGACAAGATGCTCAGGCTACTCCCGAGGTGGTCACAGGTTTCATATCTTTATATGCTAAAGATGCTCGTGTGCTTATTGATCCGGGTTCTACACATTCTTTTGTTTCGGCAACCTTTATGATGCAAGCAAGCAGATTTCCCATTTCTTTATCCTACCGTATTGTTATTTCTACTCTAGTGGGTGAGTCGGTATGGATTGATAGGGTATATAAGGACAGTCCACTACGGTTTGGTGATATAGAGTTATTGGCAGATCTATTACCCCTGAGTATTCACGATTTCGATATAATACAGGGTATAGATTTGTTATCTGGATATCATGCCACGGTGGACTGTTTCAAGAAGGAAGTGACATTTCGAATCTCAGGCGAGTCAAAGTTTGTATTTGCTGGAGATAGAATTATCACTCCTGTCAGTTTAATTTCAGTGTTAGAAGTCGGGAAATTATTGAAGAAAGGCTGTCAGGGATATCTTACACACATAATTAACACCAGTCAGAGAGAAACTCCGGTGGCAGATATCCCCGTAGTCTGAGATTTTTCTGACATATTCCCTGAAAAATTGCCAGGGTTGCCCGTCGATAGGGAAATGGAATTCACGATCGAGTTAATTCTAGGCACTACCCCTATATCGATTCAACCTTATCGTATGGCACCTACAGAGTTGAAAGAGTTTGAAGGTTGCAGTTGCAAGATTTATTAGACCGGGGGTTCATCAGGCCCAGTGTCTCCCCATGGGGTGCCCCAGTACTGTTCGTAAAGAAGAAGGATGACACATTGAGAATGTGTATTGATTATCGGCAACTGAATAGGGTGACGGTTCGCAATAACTATCCGTTGCCAAGGATTGATGACTTGTTTGACCAACTTCAGAAAGCTAAAGTATTCTCCAAGATAGATCTCCGATCGGGGTATCACCAACTGAAAGTCAAGGAGAGTGATATAGCAAAAACAACATTCCGTACGAGATACGGACACTATAAATTCCTGGTTATGCCCTTTGGATTGACAAATGCCCTGCGGCTTTCATGGATTTGATGAACCGTATCTTTCAACCTTATTTGGACCAATTCCTTATAGTGTTCATTGATGACATTTTGGTCTATTCGCAAAGTGGAGAAGAGCATACGAAGTATATTTGGATTGTATTGCAAACGTTGCGGGAGAAGCGGTTGTATGTGAAACTTAGTAAATATGAATTTTGGTTAGATCATATGGTATTCTTGGGTCATGTCATTTCAGGAAATGGTATTCAGGTAGACCTGAAGAAAGTTGAAGCTGTCGTTCAGTGGGAAAGACCGAAAAATGTGACTGAAGTTCGAAGCTTTTTAGGGTTGGCAGGTTACTATCGACGATTTGTGCAAGAATTTTCCGTAATAGCTACCCCGTTGACCCGATTGACTCGCAAGGAATCCAAATTTGAGTGGACCAATAAATGTGAGCAGAGTTTCCAAGAATTGAAGAGTAGGTTGATATCGGTACCAATATTGTCCCTCCCGTCCGAATGGGGTGGTTTCGTAATTTATAGCGACGTGTCACACCAAGGGCTAGAATGTGTTCTGATACAGCATGGTCATGTGATCGCATATGCATCTCGGCAACTGAAAAACTATGAGCGTAATTACCCGACGTACGATTTAGAGTTGGCTGCAATTGTGTTCGCCCTGAAGATTTGGAGGCACTACCTGTATGGCGAGACATGTGAAATATGCATCGACCATTAGAGTTTGAAGTATTTGTTTACTCAGAAGGAATTAAATCTGAGGTAGAAGCGTTGGATGGAGTTGATCAAGGACTACGATTGCACCATCCATTATCATCCAGGAAAGGCTAATGTTGTAGCAGATGCTCTAAGTCAGAAATCGGCAGGCTCGGTCGCCCACCTTCGTGTTGCCCATGCTAACCTATATGTAGAATTGAGATCGATGCGAGTTCAGTTAGCGGTTGGTCAGACGGCAGCACTGCTTGCAATTTTGACTTTAAGACCGACATTGATTGACCGCATTACTGAAGCTCAAAAGTCAGACATTCAATTGGAGAGGATCCGAGATGAGGTAAAAAATGGTCACAGAACTAATCATCATATCAGGGAAAGGGACGAAGCTTTGATGTATGAAAATAGGCTGTGTGTGCCTAACGATATCAATTTGAAAAAATATATCTTGGAAGAGGCGCATAGCTCCGCATACGCAATGCATCCAGGGAGCACTAAAATGTATCGGGACTTACGTGAACATTATTGGTGGACTGGAATAAAATGGGAGATAGTAGAATTTGTGGCCAGGTGCCTTGTGTGTCAACAAGTAAAGATTGAGCATCAGCATCCAGGTGGGTTGCTGCAACCCCTACCTATTCCAGAGTGAAAGTGGGCGCATATCACAATAGATTTTATTTCGGGATTACCTCGTACTCAAAATGGGTATAATTTCATCTGGGTGATCGTTGATAGGCTTACCAAATCCGCTCATTTTCTAGCCGTAAAGACGACATTTTCTCTTGAAAAGTATGCCCAACTGTATATCAATGAGATTGTTAGATTGCATGGCGCACCGATTTCTATATTATCGAATAGAGATCCAAGATTTATTTAGAGATTCTGGCCGAGTCTTCAGACCGCTTTAGGTACCAAGCTGAAATTTGGCACCGCTTTCCACCCTCAGACAGACGGCCAGTCAGAGCGTACGATCCAGACGTTGGAAGATATGTTGAGGGGATGTGTTCTGAAATTTCCTGGGAGTTGGGACGATCACTTGCTGTTGATGAAATTCGCTTACAACAACAGCTATCACTTGGCAATTGAGATGGCTCCGTATGAGGCATTGTATGGTAGGAGATGCAGAACCCCCGTTTGTTGGACTGAGGTGGGTGAACCTAAGTTGTTGATGTCGGACTTAGTCCAGCTGACCGCAGACAAAGTAGAAGTGATTCGAGAAAAGTTGAAAATCGCTCAGAGTCGGCAGAAGAGTTATGCAGACAAGCGCCGGCGGGAGTTAGAGTTCGAGGTAGGGGATCATGTGTTCTTGTGAATTTCTCCATGGAAAGGTATAATGAGGTTTGAAAAGAAAAGGAAGTTGAGTCCAAGATACATCGGACCATATGAAATTCTAGAGTGGGTTGGCATGACAGCGTATAGACTCGCGTTACCGCCAGAGTTATCTCGACTGCACGATGTTTTCCATGTATCGATGCTCCGAAAATATGTTTCAAACCCTTCTCATGTGTTGACTTCGCAACCGATCGAATTGGAAGCTGATTTGTCCTACGTTGAGAAGCCGGTCCAAATCCTAGGCCGTAAAGATCAAGTGTTGTGAACGAGGACGATTCCGTTAGTCAAGTGTTGTGGCGCAGTCATGCGGTAGAAGAGGCGACATGGGAGCGAGAGGAAGAAATGAGGAACAAATACCCACATTTGTTTGACTAAGGTAAAAAAAAAAAAAAAAAAAACAAAAAAAAAAACAAAAAAAAAAGTTAATAAATAAATAAAATTTTGGGATAAAATTTCTTTTAGGAGGGAAGAGTTGTAAAACCTAAGTTGTAGAACGTACATCATAAAAACCGCATTATAGAATGTTAGAGAATTTTAGGGTAAAACTTTTATTGATAAAAAACCCAAATTAAATGTCAGGGGTTAAATTGGGAATTTAGAAACGCAAAATTTTAAACTTGAGATTTAAATTGGCAATTAGAAATCAAAAGTAAAAATGTTAGGGGCAAAATTACAATTTTGAAACTTTTTAAAATAGAAATACACTAAAATAAGAATCCTAAAGAAAATGAAGAGAGGAAAGTGTAATTTAATTTTTTTTTTATATATATGTATGTATACCCACACGGCAAACCGACGGCAACCCACCGGTCAAGGAGGGACGATCGAGGGGCGACGTGGCAAGCTCAAAATTGGTTTAAACCACTAATTTCATGCATTAAAAACCCTCCTACATGCACTGAAGTGAGGAAATCGGAAAAGAAAGAAAAAAAAAGTCGAAAATTCTAGAGAGAGAGAGAACCGGAGCGGAGGGGTCGTCGATTTTTCTTGAATCGACGTTCCTCCGGTAGCATGGTCGTGTGGGCATTGTAAACAATTCCAAGGAGAGAGAGAGAGAGAGAGATTGGTGCGGCCCGTGGCGTGGTTCGTCGACGGAGTGGAAGTGCGCGTGTTAACGTCGCCGGTGAGCGGAGTTGCGGATCGCTGTTCGACCATCGACGATCGTCGGGCAGGTGAGTAATTATATATATATTTCTCCATCTAATTGATAGATGTATGCATGCATAAGCAAAACGAGTTGGGTCAGTAAGTTTCCGGCGGTGTGCTCAGTTTTCATTTTTTTGGCTGCATGTGGGTTTGCGTGTATGTGTTCAGATTTTTTCCGGCGACTGTGTGTGTGGGACTCCATCGGCAGGGATCGTTGATCCCGTGGCGTGCCGTCGGTAGTGGCATGCAAGCATGGTTGCATGCATGGGTGGTTGTGTGTGTGTCGCAGGGTGCGTTGGTGCGTGAACAGTAGCAGTTGGGTTCAGTGGAGCTGCTGAGACGGCCGGAGGAGGGGTGTCGGATGGACGTTGTGGGTGGTGCAGGGGTTGACAGGTGAGACGGCAAGGAGGGGGAAGCTACCGGCGGTCGGCAACAGTAGAGAAAGAAAGACCGGCCGTTGGGGCTGGGAAGAACCGAAAAAAGAACAGAAAAAAAAAAAAAGAAAAAAAAAATTGCACAACTGACCCCAAAAAAAGGGAAAAATTTTCACTTCAAATGAAAACCCTTTTCGCGGCCCGTGAATAACTAGGAAAGAATCTCATTTGCCGTTAAATTTATCTTAGTCTTGTTAAAATTCAATCTTAGTCTAAAATCTTTGTAACCGGAGTAATAAATTTGGGATCGTTCATATTACGGGATTTCTTATGTAATAAATAATGGAATAAAGTCATTAAGAATAATAACAAATCTCATAGATAAAATATGGGGAATAAAAAATGCGGAACTTAGGGCCCGCCTTATATGCCTAGGTGATTTTACATGAAATATTAACTTAGACCCTATCATTTCTAGGTTCGCAGACGCCAACACCTCGGTAAGCTTTGGACAGTGAGGTTTTTGTAACGCCAGAAATGAGGTGAGTGTCCTATCTTCTCGCCAAATTATTTGCATATAAATATATATATGATGATGATGATGAAAACTGGTTTAAATTAGAAGCTTTTAGAAAAATTATGTGGTGATTAGACGATATTATTGAGTGATGTTGATCCGTTTCGGCGGAGTAATGTTGATCCGCTTCGGCGGAGTGATGTGATCCGATTCGGCGGAGTGATGTTTATCTACTTCGGCAGAGTGATGTTAGACGATTGTACTGCGCAGTGAGTATCTGCTTTGGCGGAGTTATGGGTGTTCGTAGGAAGGCATATCCTACGGATGGTACGATACCGTTGCAAACTCCCGATCGTGAGGTTAAAACGATCACCATGGCTAGCCAGTATGTGTTGTGGTGGAGGTGTAATGTTTTGTTTATATTGGGTAATTTATTATTTATTTCAGGCGATTCATATGATATTTATACTGCATGGTTTTTAAAATAGAACTTATATATATTTATTACTTCATTATTACTGCATATATGGTGCTTATACTAAATCCATGTGCAAATGTTGTGTTATCTAGAAGGTATTATTATTATTAGATAAGAATGATTTTATTGAGAAGGCAGTACACTCGCAGGTGAAATGGCTAGGAGTCGGTCCCCTACTGGCACGGGGTAGAGTCCGTCGATGGTATAGCAAGGAAATACGAATTTTCAGGAAGCGCTGCTTGAGGCAAACCTTGGAAAGGTTCATCGTTTGTTTTTTCTTTTTCCCCTTTTGTTGTTCTAGAAGGGAATTCAGGGACGGGTGTGTCTCTGGCTTGGAAAGATGTTTATGACCTGTATTTTGATGTTTGTATAATTATGAATGCATACCATTGCTTTCTAATTGATTTGTCGCTTAGGAAATGTCGTGTCGACGTCACGCCGACCCCACAGGTGACGGGTGTCCAGGGTGGGGTGTGACAGTGAATGCGTGTGTTTGGCGTTTGGGAGAGTGTATGTGTGTGTGATTGATTGGGGATGGCCGGCCAACATAGGTGGTAAAAGAAGATGGCATGATCGGAGGTTCGTCGGCGGCGGCTGCAGCGGAACAGCAAATAGAAGCGGAAAAAGAAGAGAAAGAAAAGGAAAAAAAAAAAAAAAAAAGAGAAAATTGCACACCCCCCCTCCCCAATAGAAATAAAAATCCAATCTCACAGCCATCGGAAAATCTGGGAAAGGTAGAATTTTGAACTTCTTTAATATATGTATTTAATTGTCTAAATTAACATGGCGATAGGAAATAGTGAGACCGTTCATATGAATAAATTCGATATAGTAAACTGTAACGAAGTAATATTAGTTGAATAATAATATTTCATAATAAAAGATAGGGAATAGGAGGTCACGGAAATTAGGGCCTGCATTTCATGGTTAGGTCATTTTTACATAAAATATTAATTTAGGCCCTGTCACTATTAGGTTCGCAGGCATCGGAGTACCAGTAGAGAATAGGCGATTAAAGTCTTCGAAAACGGATAATCAGGTGAGTGTACTGTCTTCTTGCCAAACTATTTTCTATACATATATATGATAACATATGTGTTTACTTACACTGTACGATTTCATAAATGATATGGATCAAGTAGGTTTTTGGGGTGAGTTGGTAAAATGAATTTCCGGGAAATTGTGTTAGTTTCGAAAAAGAAGGATTAAAAAAATATTTTTTATTGGATATGGGTGGTTTATATTCTCCCCATAAGGGGTGTGGATATTTTGACGATGTGGTGTGAAAATGTATTTCTTCTCGTAAGGGATGTGGATTTTTAAATATACTGATGATTTTGACGATGCCATAGTTGTTGTCCTCGAAAGGGGTGTGGATTATATTTCTCTCCGTAAGGGGTGTGGATTCTTCCCATGAGATGTGGATGTTTCTCCCCATAAGGAGTGTGAATTATATTTCTCCCCCCCACCCCAAAAAAAAAGGGTGTGGATTATATTTCTCCCCCAAAAAAGGGGTGTGGATTATATTTCTCCCCAAAAAGGGGTGTGGATATTTCGTAGCAAGGCATTCCTACGGATGTTACGGTACCGTTGCAACTTCCGATCGTGAGATTAAAACGATCACTATGGCTAGCCATTGTGTTTTGTGGTAGAGAGGTGGTTTGAGATGTGTATTTGAGATGTGGTGTTTTACTTTTATTGGGTGATTTATTATTTATTATGGTGATTGATATGATTTTATACTAGATGGATTTGGATGAAACTTATCTATATCGCTTTATTTTCACTGTTTATATACTGGAGATTTTACGAGTTATGTGATGTTTATATACTTACGCTTGATCCATTTAGATGTTGTAGATATGAATTCTTGTTATAAAATATTTTTACTAAGAAGACAGTACACTTGCAGATGGAGCAAATAGGAGTCGGTTGATCCCCAACTGGTACTAGTTAGAATTATGCGGGTCAAGTGTTGGAGTCATATGAGAGTAATTTGAGATGAGCTGTCAGAGAATGAACCTAAGGGAGGTTCATGAGATATATTTTGTTGTTCTTATTTTTGGGACAGATATATCCATATAGTATGAAGTTATTATATATATGTGACATGTAGATGAAAGTTTGTATATTTTCGCAATTAAGTTGGTTAGCCAAATGATGTCATGTCAACGTCACGCCGGCCCCACGGTGATGGGTGTCCAGGGTGGGGTGTAACACTAGGGGTCTTTAATTCCCTTATAATACAATACACATTTAACCAAAAATAAAAAAGCAATAACTTGTATTAGGTTGGTTGTTGACATGTATATAAACTGTGTTAACAAGTTCTTAACTTGTAATGACCAGTTCCTTCGACTGTTGTTGTTAGGATCTAGGTTTGGTGTTCTTGTGCAGGTTCCTGTTTGCTATGCTGTTTGATTTCCTCGTTTTAGGTTTAGTGTTTTGCTTGTATGGCTACTGCATTTCTATCTCCCTGGGTGTAGGCAGCGTATTGGTTTGGTTTGCTTTTGGATTCTACCGTGTTCTTCTCTTTTAGGGTATCGATTTTGGATTAGCCTTGGAAGTTCTGATTGCTGACTTCACTGTTAGTTTTGATCGATTATTCCATGACCAATGAATACATGCTGATTAGGTTGTTGTGTAGGCAGTCTCCTATTTGTTTGAGGATGTCTTGGTTTGTATGGTTGGTTTAGGCCTTCCTTGCATTGCTTTTCTCGTGTATTGGTTGGGGCTTTTAATTCTCCTATTAATGAAATTTTCTCTTTATTTTAAAAATAAAAATTAAAATTAATAACTTGTAATTGGTAGGTCATGGGTAAACAGACAACGTCTTATTGGTTCGTGTCAATCCGTCTTGTTTCTTATTATTGTGTAGCATAATAGATTTATCTTAATACATCGGCACGATAATTTTCGTGTCCTGTTCGCTTTCAAGTTTTATGACACTTACTTATTGTGTTATACTCGTGTCATGAAATTAAATGCATCAATTACATTTTACACCCAGATTTTAAACAAACTGAAGGCATTAATTACACTTTTTGCCCAAAATCATAAACAAATTAAAACAAAATAAGAACTAATCGATTTCACTTTTTAAATAATTACACTTTCAACCCACACTCATAAAGAAATTAAATCAAAATAGGCACCAGTTCATTACACTTTGAACCCACACTTTTAAACAAATTAAACCAAAATAGGCACCAATTGATTACAATTTTCATATAAGATAATTGAAGGTATCAATTACACTTTCAACTTACACTCTTAAACAAATAAAACCAAAATAGGTACCAATTGATTACAATTTTCATATAAGATATTTAAAGGCATTAGTTACACTTTCAACACACACTCTTAAACAAATTAAACAAAATAGGCACTAATTGTCTACAATTTTCATATATTTCTCTCTCCTACTTACAAGTCCCTTCCACAAATGTTACAAGTTCCAATAGGCAAAATTAAAAAAATTAAACTAACTAACTAACAATTTTTTCAAATAATATATTAATTTAGATTTTCCTACACATATGAAAGGGGTCAAAGTGTAATTTTTAATTTAACAACTAAATTAACAAATTAACAAATATTTTTTAATTAAATAACTAAATTCATAAATAAACTAACTAATCAACAATTTCAACTAAATTCAAAAACCAAACTAACGAACTAACAATTTATTTTAAAACTATATATTAAACATTTATATTTTTCTAATTGTCAAACTTTCAGGGGCCAAAGTGCATAATTTTTTAATTAAATAGCTAGATTAAAAAAAACTAAACTAACTAACTAACAATTTTTTCAAAATAATATATTAATTTAGATTTTCCTACACATGTGAAAGGGGTCAAAGTGTAATTTTTAATTTAACAAGAATTTTTTTTTTTTTTTTTTTTAAATAAAGAGGTGAAAAATATTTTTTTAATGGGGATCTTAGTGTCAAAAGATGAAGGAGATAAATATAACAAAAAAAAAATTAAAGGAATATTTATTGTTTTATTTTTTAATTATTTAATTATTTTTAAATTATTAAAGATAAAATTATCATTACATTAAAAAAAATTAATATTTTTTAACCTATAAAGAATTTAAGTAGTGTTTGACTAAAATGATAGGAGAGTGATTTGTATTTTTTAAATAACAAAGAAAGTGGGCTTTTCAACAAAAAAAAAACAAAAAAAAAAAACTAGAAATAACATACAAACAAGAACAACAGATGGTGAACATTTTTTCTTTTTGGTTAAAACACCATGTTGAACAAGGTTTTTAAACAAAAAAAAACGTCATTTAAAGTTGAGTGTTAATGATACAAATGCTATTATATATAGCATCCTCAAAAGAAAAGTGCATAAGTTAGTAATAATTTCAACTCCAGAAATACTATTTAAGCCATTTGCAAATACTATTTAATCCATAGATGGTGCCTTGTTACAATTGAAAATTAAGCCAAAAGCCCAGACTTTTTCGAATGTTAAGAAATGAGTGAAGATTAATGGCTTCCATTCATTTTGTTTCAAAAATAATAAATTATAATTAAAAATATATATTATTTTTGGAAAGAAAAATAGGTAAGTTAAAAACTATTTATTAGATTTCTATCCCATATCTATCATTTGAGAGTACTCAATCCATTGTATAAATCAAAAGTGTTATCCCACTTGAAATCATGTGATTTTAAATTGAAAACTTCTGATACTTTTAAACGTTAAATTTTAATAAAAAAGCAAGGTAAGGTTCCATACAATAGACCTAAATGATCTGCCCGTTCCCCGAATTCCGTGCATAGCGAGAATTTTGTAGTATCAGACTGCCCAATTTTATTAAAAAGAATTATTTGATGTGAATAATAATTACATAAAGGCAGTTTTTGGTTAATAGATTTAAAATCAAGTTTTCATTTGTAATGGAAATATTAATCAACAAAATTATTCATTTGAAAATAATTTTGTAGAAAGAGAGTGGAAAGAGTGATGAAAAATCCAAAAAGAAGATGATGCCAAAAACAGACTTTTGAGAGGGAAATGGACTTCTCTTAGGAAGTAAACTGAGTGCCATACATGTCTTTAGTGCTATAAACAATTTGTCTTAGTAACACAAGTTTGCAAGGAAAACTACTTGAGACTATTTTCGAGTTGCCATATTGAGTCTTCTCCGTGTAAGAGAAAACCAAGATCTCAATACACAACTACCGAAGCTTAACAGTTTCTCTCTCCAAGAAATAGTTTTTTTCAAGAACCAGTTTTGCTGGAGAATTTCCAGATTCAATAGGAGCCATGATCTCCTTAACGCTCTTGGATCTTTCAAACTGTGGACTATGGGGACCAATTCCAAAATCACTTGGGAACCTCACAAATACGTCAGATTTGTCCCTCGGACCAAACAATTTAATTGGAACAATCCCGTATTCACTCTCCAATTTTTTGCATCTAGAGTCTTTAGATCTTTCACAGAATAACTTAGAAGGACCAATTCCCGATTCGTTCACCAACTTGGCAAGATTTCCATTCCTATCTTAATAATCCTATCTAATAACTCTCTTAGTGGTACAATTCCATCATGGATATTTTCTCTTCCTTCGTTGATGTGGCTATACCTAGCATCTAATAGATTCATGGGCAATCTTGAAGATTTCAAAATTGATTCACTAGAGTCGTTTGATTTAAGTAACAGTGAGCTTCAAGGCTTTGTTCCACAGTTAATTTCGAAATAAGTGATCCTATCTTTTTCTTAATCTTCAATCCAACTTCTTCCAAGGACGAGTCCTATTTCCACCTCGACATAATATTTTCTTTATGATATCAAAAAATACATTCACTGGAGAAATCCCAGCGGAGATTTACAATTTGATCTCCCTTCAAATTATCGATGCATCTTACAATCGATTGAGTGGTGTAATCCCACCATGTTTGGGAAATTTTTGTAGTGAACGCGTAGTGCAAATCTGCAGATGAACAACTTCTTTGGAACCATTTCAACACAAGACGTAACAATTTAAGGACCTTAATCTAAACGGGAATCATTTGAAATGGCCAATTCCACTATCATTGATCCATTGTCGACAATTGGAAGTTTTAGTTCTAGGAAATAATGAGTTGAGCGGGTGCGTTCCCCATCTGGCTTCAAACTCTTCCCCAAATACAGGTTCTTGTCTTAAAGGCAAATAAATTTCAGGGCCATATTGGCACTTTCAAGAGCGAAGATTATTTTACAGGTTGCAATTATTTTACAGGTTGCAAATTCTGGATCTCTTGTACAACAATTTCTCTAGACATCAGCAGGAAAAGAATTTTAGAAGACTCACGGTATGATGATTGGAAGTGGAAAACAAGAGAGACTTAAATACATGGTGGTGGATAACATCTATTATCAAGATACAGTAATTGTGAGTATGAAGGGTTTCGAAACTGTACTTCTGAAGATCTTACTACATTCACTACAATTGATCTATCGAGCAACAATTTCACTAGAGAAATCCCAAGTATCATTGGAAACTTCAATGCACTTTTAGGACTCAACTTATCCGGCAACGGACATACTGGTTAAATCCCTCAATCATTGGGAAAATTGTTGAATCTTAAATGGTTGGATCTTTCCACAAATAAACTTATGGGGCCGAATTTATGAGGAATTGACAAGTCTAACTTTTCTTGAGGTCTTAAACCTTTCAACTAATCATTTGGTGGGACAATACTAAGTGGTAAACAGTTCAATACATTTCAAAACAATTCCTATGGTGAAAACTCTAGATTATGTGGTTCCTACTGACCAAAAGGTTGGAGAGATGATAAGGCGCCACATCAAGCTAAGAATACCAACTTAGAAATGGATGATGATATTCGTCCCGAAAAGAGCCAGCGGCATCCTACACTTTAGTTTCAAATTTTCAGTAGCCCCATCCTCAAGAACACATGATTTTAAATTCTTAATTAATTCATTTATGGGTGTTCCCCTACGGACAACCAAAGATTTTACAATTGATATACTGTAATAAACCCCGAACTTGATACCTTCCAATATTCTACCTCCCCAATACAATAACAATCGAACGTGATCTATTTCAAGCGACTATTATTTTACAAGGCAAAATAAAAAAATTAAAAACCTGCATCAGTTACGTATTTTTAACAACCTTAAACTCGTTAAGTATACTTGATAGATTAAAAATTATATTTTCAACTATTATTTTATATAAATTTAGTATTTTAGATTTTCTAATTTGTCAAACTTTGAGGGGGCAAAAGTGCATATTTTTTTAATTAATTAACTTGTGAAAGAAGAACATAACCAAGATATGGCCATGGCAGAAGCAAAAAAAAAAATGTATTTTTTACTTCTGTCATTACCATATTCTTGGCTATGTTCTTCTTTCACGAGTTAATTTGTTACAAATATATATCCGATTCAGGTTTTTTCATCTTCATTATAAATTAAAATAAAATTTAGATAATAGTTTTAATATATGTTTTAAAATGAATTGTTAGTTAATTTGAGTTTAATTTTTTAATTTAGTTGTTTAATTAAAAAATTATTGATGAAGTCGAAAAACCTGCATCAGCTACCTATTTTAATATTTTCAAATATTATTTTAATAATTTATATTTTCAAATATTATTTTATATAATTTTAATATTTTTATTTTTCCAATTTTCTTAAACTTTGAGGGACCAAAGTGCACAATTTGTAATTACACATTTTTTTAATTAAATAGCTAAATTAAAAAATTGAACTAATTGACAAATTTTAATGAGTTTTTTTATTTTCTAACCCTCCCTTAAGAGTTAGGTTAGGTCTTAACCCAAACTAATAGTAATGTTAGTTCTTCACCCAACCGCACGCCTAATTAAAGTTTTTAGCCCCCAACAGTTAGGAAATCAGAGGAGATGGGTGATGCCACTCCCGCAGATTTCATGGCTGGAGCTAAAAGAGGACAATTCGGTTATGGTAAGTTCTCTCTCAGTTTCGGCAGTTACCATTTACGTTCATATGTCTTCTTGTTCAAGATTCATTCATTTTAAAGACATTTTCGTGGTTCGATGCTTCAATTCCTTCGTTTTTGTTTATGTTTCTTTAGTTCTTCATTGTTTTGTGTTTCCATTTTCTGTTCCACCTCCCAAGTTTTGGTGCGATCTCTCTCTCTCTAGCAAGCTCTCTCTCTCTAAAAAGTTTGTCTGAAATGATTAACTGATTACTAATGAAGTTGATGATAATGGTGTAGGGAAATTTGAAAATGATGGCCAACGGGAATGGGCAAGTGAGCATAGGGACCAGCGGAGCCGGGAGGAATAATGGACTGCCGAAGATCGAGACACAGAAGAGATCGGAGAACGGGATATGCCACGACGACAACGCGCTGACGATGAAAGCTCAGACCATCAACGAGCTCCACTCCCCGCAGAGGAAGACATCGGCGCCGACCACTTTGATCGACGGGACTAAGGGAGCTTTCGCGGCGCTCACCAATACGTGAATACAAAAAAGAGTTATTTGGATGGATTCACCTTCATACCTTAACATACACACGATGACATAGTCTCCTTTACAGGGTGAAAGATTGGGTTTTGATTTTTGATTTTGCCACCACTATTGCTATTTTGAACTATCTTACCAATGTGTGAATATACTCGTAACAATGACACTGTAACAATTTTTCCAGTAGAACACGTAAACATCAACCTGTGACAAAATAATTCAGTTAATATTTACACTTTCATTTGATGTAGCAATGGATTATGCAAACAGCAAGGGACATTTGTACATTTCAATACCTGGATGTTTTGTTTTGTTTTTTTTTTGTGTGTGTTTTACTGTGATTGAAATTGTTCCATTTTTAAAGAACATATTAGAGGAATGGCCACACGTGTGGTTCTCATGTGTAAGTATGATGGCTATTTGTTGGGGGTAAAAGTCGACGATGATTTCACATATGAGGGTTTATTGCAAAAGATGTTAGCCAGATGGGACGTTTTGAAGTTTGACACATTTGAGATGCAATATTCAATCACTTACCTGCCCAGGAAAAAATGTCTACCAAGGTCTTTGCAGAATTGAGTTAACATTCATTCACCCCAAACGTTGATATTCACATGCCCTCCATCGTAATTAGAAAAGGAAAAAACCATTTTCATTGCTCTTGGATTGTACGTTAATATTCAATACATAGCATGTCTGTATGAGTATCAACGTAATGTATGAGTGAAATTTTACGCAATTCAAGAGAACTTAATATGACGAGAGTGAACATTAACTTTTTAACATTTTACTGATAACATTAACTTCAGTCCAGAATCATAGCATTTTACGACCCAACAAAGTGAAACGAATATGTTGAGTGAATATTTATTCGATTCTAGACATTCACAAAAGGGTAGTGATGCGGGTTGCATAATAACTCAATTCAAATAACGACACATATGTCGGTTTGAAAAATGTAATAACATTACCATGAATATATTTGAGTGTCGGAAATAGAGTGTTACAAATATTGATTGTGAATATTGACTAAGATCAAACAAACACATCACAAATGTTTTCGAGTTTTGTGAATAT
>JAENRU010000333.1:20000-22185 GCA_016647705.1 Eucommia ulmoides | reverse complement strand
ACCGTTGGCAAAAAGGCCGCAGCGTTGGCAAATACGTTCAAAATAGGGCGCAGCGTTTGGCAAAAAACAGGACGCACCGTGGAAAAAGGGCACAACGTTGGCAAAATCCGTTGCAAAACAGGCCGCACGTTTGCAAATATGCGCAGCGTTGGCAAATAGGCGCAGCGTTGGCAAATACGTTGGCAAACAGGCGCACCGTTAGCAAAATAGGCGCAGCGTTGGCAAAATACGTTGGCCAACAGCCGCAGCCGTTGGAAAAATAGGGCGCAGCGTTGGCAAAATACGTTGGCAAAACAGGCCGCACGTTGGCAAAAATAGGCGCGCGTTGGCAAAATAGGGCGCAGCGTTGGCAAAATAGGGCCGCAGCGTTGGCAAATAGCCAGCGTTGGCAAAATAGGCGCAGCGTCTAGCCCAACCGTTGGCAAAACAGGGCGCACCGTTGGCAAAATAGGGCGCAGCGTTGGCAAAATACGTTGGCAAAACAGGCCGCAGCGTTGGCAAAATAGGCCGCAGCGTTGGCAAAATACTTTGGCAAACAGACGCACCGTTGGAAAAATAGGGCACAGCGTTGGCAAATACTTGGCAAAACAGGCCGCACCGTTGGCAAAATACGTTGGCAAAACAGGGCGCACCGTTGGCAAAATAGGCCGCAGCGTTGGCAAAATACGTTGGCAATAGGGCCACCGTTGGCAAAACAACGCACCGTTGGAAAAAGGGCACAGCGTTGGCAAAATACGTTGGCAAAACCGGCCGCACCGTTGGCAAAATAGGGCGCAGCGTTGGCAAAATAGGCCGCAGCGTTGGGAAAATACGTTGGCAAAACAGGGCTCACCGTTGGCAAATAGGGCGCAGCGTTGGCAAAATAGGGCGCAGTTGGCAAAATAGGGCGCAGCGTCTAGCACACCTTGGCAAAACAGGGCGCACCGTTGGCAAAATAGGGCGCACCGTTGGCAAATAGGCGCACGTCTAGCACCACCGTTGGCAAAACAGGGCGCACCGTTGGCAAAATAGGGCGCAGCGTTGGCAAATACGTTGGCAAAACAGGCCGCAGCGTTGGCAAAATACGTTGGCAAACAGACGCAGCCTTGGCAAAATAGGCCGCAGTTGGCGAAATACGTTGGCAAAACAGGGCGCACGTTGGCAAAATAGGGCGCAGCGTTGGCAAAATACGTTGGCAAAATACGTTGGCAAAACAGGGCGCACCGTTGGCAAAATAGGCGCACGTTGGCAAAATACGTTGGCAAAACAGCGCACCGTTGGCACAGCGTCTGTATTGCAAGTGCACGATGGCTTGCATGCATTTTCAAATGCATTTGCACTTTGCATAGTGCATTGCATTGCATGCATTTCCAGGCACCTTGCCAATGCATAGTGCACAATGGCTTGCATGCATTTTCAAATGCATTTCCACAATGCATAGTGCATATTGCATTGCATGCTTTGGCAAGACCTTTGCAAAGTGCACAATGCATGTTGCATCATATGCATTGGAAATGTCTTTGCACAATCCAAAGTGCGCCATATGCATTACATCGAAATGCGCACTTTCTACCAATTAAAGACCGAGCACAATATAGACTTTCTACTCATTTCCTCCCATTTCACTTCCCAAATATTTTTACATGTTAATACATATTTATTACTGATTTTTCAGCATTTTTCCGATTTTTTGGCATTTTCTGATTTTTCTGTGCATTTTTCAGCATTTTTTCTGGAAAAATCGAAATAAATATTTCCGGGATCCGAAAAATCACGAAATTCATTTTCATGGTAGAAATAATTATTATCTTTCAAACAAAACTGATTTCAAGCCAAAATACCTAAAACTCCAAAAAAGTCCATTATGACTCCTCGAGCACCTTGATGTCTACTGCTGTCACTTAGTTTTTTTGCATAAGGTATTATAAGGGGGAGGTGTTCCCAGGCAGCTAGTACCCCCTGACCCCAGGCAGCCGTCCCTCCCCCTGCAAGGCATCGTTAGCAAGGCCCCTACGAGTGACCCGAGGTGATACTACAGTGAAGGAAAGAGAATGCATCACATTGCCGAACACGAGGGGGGGGCGGTCTGGGGTCTAATGTAAGCCGTGGCAACGAACGGGGCACGCCCGTAGCTAACCGTCGACCCCGACGCATTTACGGTAGCGCAGAAGGACGTGCCACGGGACCGCGTAGTTGGTGTCAAGCG
>JAENRU010000102.1:0-22297 GCA_016647705.1 Eucommia ulmoides | reverse complement strand
ATATTGATGGAGCGGTAGGTTTCACTTACTTAGACCTATGATATAGGTTGGCTGAACACAACATTAGTAGTGAACCACAATATTGATGGAGAGGTAGGTTTCACTTCCTTAAACCTATGATATAGGTTGGCCGAACACAACATTAATAGTGAACCACAATATTGATGGAGGTAGGTTTCACTTCCTTAGACCTATGATATAGGTTGGCTGAACACAACATTAATAGTGAACCACAATACTGATGGAGAGGTAGGTTTCACTTCCTTAAACCTATGATATAGGTTGGCTGAACACAACATTAGTAGTGAACCGCAATATTGATGGAGAGATAGGTTTCACTTCCTTACACCTATGATATAGGTTGGGTGAACACAACATTAATAGTGAACCACAATATGATGGAGAGGTAGGTTTCACTTCCTTAGACCTATGATATAGGTTGGCTGAACACAACATTAGTAGTGAACCTGCAATATTGATGGAGAGGTAGGTTTCACTTCCTTACACCTATGATATAGGTTGGGTGAACACAACATTAATAGTGAACCACAATATTAATGGAGAGGTAGGTTTCACTTCTTTAGACCTATGATATAGGTTGGCCGAACACAACATTAATAGTGAACCACAATATTGATGGAGAGATAGGTTTCACTGCCTTAAACCTATGATATAGGTTGGCTGAACACAATAATAAATAATATTCTATATATTTATGTATGTATGTATAGATACGGCAATTCTTGTGAAAATATTGATTTTCTTGACAAACAAGCAATAAATTTTCGAAAAGGCACTTTTATATGTAAATCTTTTTTTTTCTCTTTTTCTTTTTTTTTTAATGTACAATCTTTACAAAAATATATATAAAAAATATTTAATTCAATTACTATTTTTCTTTTTAAATTATTAACACAAGTATTCTTCTATTGTATATATATTTCTTCCCCTGACCTCTTCTTTTCATTCTTCTCCGGTGAGCAGTCACCGTCAGCATTTGCACTGTCCACTAGCACGGATAGTTGACTGCTTGGGTAAAATAATAATTTTGGAATCATTTCATTTTTATTTTTTATTTTTTTTATAATAGGAGTGTAAGTACCCTATTCAAAATTATCGTCAATGTGGTTTCTAAGAGTATACCCTTAACACTCATTATTTTGACTGGATTATGTAAAATGACAAATGCATCATTATTCCCGACCAGATCCAAAGAAATAAAGGAAAAGAAAAAAAGTAGAGACAAATAGATATTATCATAACCAACCCGACCTGACTCGGGATATAAATGTTAATGAGTTTATCAATTTTGACTTTGTGAGACTTGACCGTTAACTTTAAAAGAAATATAATTGTTGCACTTTAAAAGAAATATACCCCTTGGAACACTACGGAGAAATAAGTCGAGTCAAAACATTTAGAAGCGGCAGCAATAAATTCGGAGCTGAAACCAAATCGATTAAGCACCTCTATTAAGAAATTCCACTCAATTCCATCATAAGCTTTGGCCATGTCGAGTTTGAGCATAATATTATGCCCACGAATATACTTACCCAAATCCTTGACCAGCTCTTGGGCAAGCCCAATCGCTTCTGTGAAGGATCGGCCTTTAACAAAACCATGATGCTGAACAGAAATCAACTTGGGCAGAAGAAATGTCCAATCTGGTAGCTAAAGCCTTTGAAAAGATTTTGTAACAAATATTACTTAAACTGATCGGGCGAAAATCTTTTAGAGAAGACGGTTGAGACTTCTTCGGAATAAGGACCCCATGTGATTTGGCCAATTTGTATTAACACCTTCTAGGTTTTTTTTTTTTAGCACTTACTCTTCTTGATCTTGGACTAAATTGCAAGCGTTAAGATATTGAAATAAAAGCTAGTTTTGTTGGAAAAAATAATTTTACCATTTTTAGCAGTTAATCAAACAAAAAAAAAACGAAAAATTAATTGTGTGGTGAAGTACAATTTTAGTTTCTCATATAAATATAGATAGATATAGATGGAAATAAATAAATAAATAAATAAATAAAAAAAAAAAGAAAAGAAGAAGAGACGTGTGATAAAAAGAAAACACGTTTTTATTAATGGGTACTTGCAATCTTCTCCCATTAATGAGGGCTAATAAATAAATAAATAAATAAAAAGAAAAGAAGAAGAGACGTGTGATAAAAAGAAAACACGTTTTTATTAATGGGTACTTGCAATCTTCTCCCATTAATGAGGGCTATCAACTTGTGTACTATAACATTAATATCCAATTAAGGTCAAATACTTTCATTTAAACAATAATTAATAATATAATTACTTAATAAATAAGAGATTGAAAAGATTCCAATGCCATTTGGATTGTTAGGTGGCGTTTGGTTAGTGAGATTTAAGATGGGATTAAAATGGTTATAGGAATGATCATTTCATTTGTATGTTTGGTACATAACATTTAATCTCATTCTCATTACTAAGAAATCTCTAATCTTACAAAGTATGGGATTAACCAATACCAAGTTAAACTTGACATGGATTAATCCCAATTACATGGGATTAAATTTTAATCAATAATTGACCAAAAAATAAAACCAAATATAAAATAAATATTTTAATTCAAATAAAATTTAATTAAATTAACTATTATACCGTTTGAAAGTTAATTAAATTACTATTTTATCCTTTGATATTATTCCAATACCACATATAATCCCCTTCGTCACCAATATAGGAATTGTAATGACCATTTCATTCCATTACCATACTAATTCTAATCTTATTATCATTTCATTCATTTTCATTCCTCCAGCGTACTAAACATAGCGTTAATAAATGCATAAAATGAAACAACCTTCACCAAAATAATCAAAAAAAATATATATTATATTGCCTTTGCATGATTTGATTCCCTTTGCCTTGAATATAAATAAAGGTTTGTAAGTATTTACCCTTTGTGGTTCATACTAAAATACAACGGTTAAATAATTAATAAAATTTTATAAAATGATAATTTTATTCTTATACTCTATCAGACCTAACCTAAAAAAAAACTCATATATTATCCTATTTGACTGGAGACCTAAAAAAAAAACCCATATATTATCTTATTTGACTGGAGAGTATAAATATCAATTAATATTAAATAATTTATTAATTTTGACTTTTGAGATTTACTCGTTAACTTTAATTGAAAATCAAGTTGTTACACTTTATTTAAACCACACGAATAAATACTAAAAATATAATTTGATCAAACTAGCCAATGTGCCATTAACCCTATAAATAATAGGGAAACTTTTTAAAATGTATTAAGATTTCAAAAATAATTTTCTAAGAACTATCTCGTGTGTAAAAACAATTATTATTATAAGACTTCATAAAGTGGTGTTTTTATGGGATAAAACTTTGAGTGAATTTCCCTAAATAATGATTCAAGTAATAATTCAATTTTTTGTTGGTTTGTTTTCTAGTTTTGCAAGATTTTGTCTGCACTATCCTACTTTAGGTGCCAAATTTTGTTACAATATTTTTTTGCGGCCTTCGACTAATCGTCTCTCTATATAATTTTAAGGGCTTATTCTTTTTTATTGACCTAATACATTTAAAATTAAATTTAAAATTTAATTCTTATAGTGCTCTTCAAGATAATTGATTCTTGATAAGTAAAGAAAAGAGACACATTTTTTTGCCAACCAGACTAAGCATAGTTCCATAATGTGTATATATATGCACGTAAGGGCTCAAAGAGGATACTCACACTAAAGAAGGAGAAGGAAGTGAAAGGAAAATGGCGACAACACCAGGCTTCCTCACTGATTGGCCATGGAAGAAACTTGGAAGCTTTAAGGTGCTCTCTCTCTACACACACACACACACAGTAAACAATCTTTTTCTTTTTTTCTTAACCTAAATGTCCATTGTTTTTTACAACATTTTTTTCACTAATATTTAATAACCTTATGGCTTGATATATTGTTTTATGAATTATGATAATATACACAATGTGTATATATATATATATATATATATATATATATATATACACGCGATATTATATTACCATCTATCTTAACATATATTTTCTTGAATATATGTATATTATTATCACAATATATCTTCTTCTTCTTCTTTTATATATATATATATATATAAATGTCCATTACTTAAAACGCATTTTTTTTCACAAATTAATAATAACTCTATATATAAATATTCGCACGAACAAAAAAAAAAACTTATTAATTACACTGTAGGTCCTTAAAATTTAATTTCAGTGTCATTTTGTGTCTTTTGAATATTATTTAGCCCTTAAAAATAAAAAAAAAATAAAAAAAAAAGAGGTTGTTTACCTTCCGTTATCCATTAACAAAAATTAGAACGCATGAGTCTGGCATGAACGAGAGACCCGATTTGAATGACGTTGAAATTTTAAGGACTTAATTGAAAAAAAAAATATCAAGGATCAAATTTGATCATAACCCCAAACTTTGGTAATTAACCCTTTTATGATTAATTCAATTTCTTCTCAATTTTGGTTAGAATTTCTTTCTTTCTTTTCATATGTTTTATTGACACTTTTAACCCCCCCTTTTGTTTTTTTGGTTTTTTTTTTTTTTTGAATTTATTAAATTAATTGTGGGGTGGAAATAGTATATTATTTTGGCTCCATGGGTAGCACACAGCTTCTATGCCTTCAGCGTGAGAGGAGAAGGAGAGAGAGACCTGTCAAACTTCCTCTTCTTCCCATTTCTGATGTGGAGGATGTTTCACAACCAACTCTGGATATCTCTCTCTCGTTATATGACAGCCAAAGGAAGCAAAAGGATTGTTGATAAGAGCATTGAGTTTGAACAAGTTGATAGAGAGAAGAATTGGTTAGTACATATATACTCTCTATATATCTATCTACGTATTGTGTGTATGTATATAAGTTGATCGCACTTTGTTATGTTTCCTATGATATTTTGTAAGCAGTTACTTCTAGTGATTCAGAGTAGAGTGCAATAGTTATATTTTCTGTTAAAGTTAACTTTCACATATATACTCTCTCTCTATATATATTATCTATGTGTATATTTGTATTTGTATGTGTGTATATAGATAAGTTCTTTTGTTTTCCTGGATCAGGTCAGTTCGAGAAATTTTTTATCATTTTACGCAATTTTGTTAAATATTTAATAGTTGAACTAATTAAGTTTGAACCACATGAAGTAAGTGATGACAAAAATATTATATGGATGAAAATACAATTCAATCAAATCACTGTAGAATAAGTGTAATTTACCCTAATATATATTATATACGGAACCATGCATGCAAGTATTAGTATTATATTGTAGTGCCATTTTTATCCATAGATTAAATTGGTGATTCTCTTTCCACATGATCCTCCTTCCCCTCAACCAATGTTAGAGGTTGAATTCAACCTCTTCAAATTTTAAAATATTTAATCAATTTTTATTCTTATATTCTGATATTTTAATTTTATTTTTTTTAATTTATTTCTCGTATCATGCTGAGACTGACTAATTCAGGTCAATTTATCGGCATAAACTTGCATGGATAAAAAAAATTATATTACACTTTGCACCCTTGCAGTTTGAGTCATTTGCACATTGACCCCATACTCCGCCGAAAAATTGACTACAAATTAGTCAATTGAACCAAATTGATACAAAAAATAAATTTTGAGGGAGCAAAAATTAAAAAATTAATTAAAATATTTTTACAGGGATGACCAAATTTTGTTGAATGGAATTTTGTTATATGTGATAAACTTGGTAATACCAGCTGCTTCTCACATACCCTTGTGGAATACAAAAGGGGTGGTAATAACAATTTTACTGCACAGTGGTCCAGTTGAATTCTTCTATTATTGGCTTCACAGAGTCCTCCACCACCACTATCTCTACTCTCGCTATCACTCCCACCACCATTCCTCCATCGTCACCGAGCCCATCACTTGTAAGTTTCACCTACTAATTATTTACACACTGTGGTTTAAATTACACTTTATACTCTCAAATTTTATGTTTATTTTCACTTTGCACCCATGAAGTTTTTAATTTTGGCCAAGATGTTAAAATTGACTACTCTTTTTTTGCTTTGGCAGCTGTTATTCATCCATTTGCAGAGCATATAGCATATTTTGTTCTATTTGCAATACCAATGTTGACCATAGTATTCACTGGAACAGTCTCACTTGCTGCCATATTTGGTTATATTACTTACATTGATCTTATGAACAACATGGGACATTGTAATTTTGAGCTCATACCAAACACCGTCTTTTCCATATTTCCACCCCTCAAGTACATCATGTATACACCCTCGTAAGTCTCTCTCTCTCTCTCTCTCTCTCTCTCTCTCTCTATATATATATATATATATATATGGGTTGATGGTACCTTATCCTCATGTAGTTTGAGACTTTACATTCCTGTGGTATTTTTTTCATGACATACCCACCACATGATTCAAAATTAATTGCAACGGTTAAATAAATGAAAGAATGATATTTTTGCACCTTCGTCATTTTTATGATAAAAATCAGGCACGTATCAAATTCGGAATCACCCACATGGCTGATTTTCATAGTAAACAATGACAGAATGATTGGCTTGACGCAATTTGAATACATCAAGATTTACTGTTCAAATTAAAAGTTTAGGGTTAGTAGTAAAATTTTCTCAAAACTTTTGTCGTGCAAAGTGCAAAAAACTCTTTACAGCTTTTTGAGTTTGTCTTCGTAAAATGTAATCATTGCATTTTATTGTGAACATATGTATTTGTCTTCGACTTTAACGTAAATGTAATCATTGCATTTTATTGTGAATATATATATATATATATATATCGTATAAATCAGTATATATATATATCGTATAAATCAGAATATATTTTTTTACATTTGGGACTTTTTTTTAGTTTTATCTTATGTTGTCACACCCTAAATTTTTGCATATTTCAAATTTGACCCCTACCCTTTTTCTTTTTACAGATTCCACTCTTTGCATCATACACAATTTAGGACCAATTACTCCCTTTTCATGCCCATCTATGACTACATCTATGGTACCGTTGACAAGTCAACAGATTCACTGTACAAAACCTCACTGGAGAGGCAAGGGGACTCATGCGACGTCGTTCACCTCACCCACTTGACCACGCCGGGCTCCATCTATCATATACGGCTAGGATTTGCTGCTCTCGCTGCTGAGCCACACGTGCATTCCAAATGGTACATTTGGCTGATGTGGCCTGTCACGTGCTGGTCCATGGTGTTGATGTGCTTCAGGGGTAGTACCTTCATGGTGGAGAGAAATGGCTTTGGGATGCTCAAGCTTCAATCTTGGGCAATTCCAAGATTTACTACTCAAGTAAGAAATTGCAATTTGATCCCTCAATTCTATATTCAATTTGATTTTGCACCCTAAAACTTTCATTTTAGGAACATTGCGTTTCATAGTTTCGGAACTTAATTGAAAAAAAAAAAAGTTACAATATTTGAGGCCTTCGGTGACTCGAAATTGATAAATCTTGGAGCTTACCTTTGACGATGAACTCATTTGGAATTCACATGAAACTTGAGGGACTACCTACCTAATTTATCAAGAAATTTAAAAGTTAGGCTTAAATTTCACTTTGGACCCCTAAAATTTGACTGTGATCTCACGTCCGTCTCTAATATTTCAATTGTTGTAATTTACACCCCTGAAATTTGCTTTTCGTTTCAATTTCGTCTTTTACATTGCAGTCTGGGTAAGGTGTAATACCACTCAAATTGCTGGTTGCAAAGTGCAATATAATAATTTTTTTATCGGATTATTTATGTGCAAGTCCCATGATTAACTCCGATCATAAAATTGATCAAAATTAGACAAACAACTAGGATAATTGTAACAATTAAAACATCAGGTGACAATGTGAAATTGCACCAAACTTCTAAGGCAAAAAGTGCAATTTAAGCCTAAAAGACACTATATCGATTTTTTAATTTAACCACTTTAAAAGTGAAAATGTAAATTTTTTAAGCAGGAATTTCTCTCCCCCAAAATATTTCCTCTCTCCATCTAATTCATTAAGTTGAATACAGTGGAGGAGTTTGAAGCTAGTGGGTTGAGAGGTTGCAAAAGCCCTGATTAGATTTGCATCGTTAAAATATTTTGAAATCAGATCTGCATCGTTAAAATATTTTTACGCCCTAATTTATTTTTTAATAATTAATTAATTAAATAATAAGAAGGCTACTAAATACAGAAATGTTTGTTTTTTCCGTCAATTTTTAAATTTTATTTATTGATAATCTTTTTATTTTTCATTTATAGTACTTATTAAAATGGCAAAAGGAAGCAATTAATAGGCTAATTGAGGAGGCAATATTGTATGCAGAAGCAAGAGGCACCAAGGTGCTTAGTTTAGGTCTACTAAACCAGGCAAGTAATTCATATCTTTTTATTTTTATTTTTTCATTTTAAGTTTTTTTTTTCTCACTTTTATTTAAATTTATTTTTAATTAAATTTTATTATGAATATCAATTAATTTTGAGGCCACTTTTTATCAATTAAAAATTAAAAAAATTAGATTAAATTTTAAATTATAATTTGTAAAAAAAAAAAAAACCACATTTTGACAAAAAGATTTTTTTCTTCTGTTAATTTAATTTAAACAATTCAAACTGGATTTTTTTTTTTCTTGTAATTTATTCACACCCAACCACTCAAATTTCTCCAAAAAAAAAATTTAGACCTACCAATGTATTCACTCAAATTTCTCTGAAAAATTATATTTACCAACGTATCCACTCGAATTTCTCAAATTGTATTCAACCAACGTATCCACTCGAATTTCTCCGAGAAATTACATTTTCTCCCAGATTGTTTTTTAGACCTACCAATGTATCCACTCAAATTTCTTTGAAAAATTACATTTACTCCCCTCCCCAGAAATTTGATTTTTAGACCTAGCAATGTATCCACTCAAATTTCTCCAAACAAATTACACTTAGCACCACAAAAGTTTGATTTTTATATCTACCCATGTATTAACTCTTTCTCAAATTACATTAAATGTAATAAAAATTCAAATCATTTGTAGGAGGAAGAGCTTAACATGAGTGGAGAGCTATACTTGAAAAGGTATCCTCATCTAAAAATGAGGATTGTGGATGGGAGTAGTTTGGTTGTTGCCATTGTGCTTAACAACATTCCAAAAGGAACGACACAAGTCCTCCTTAGGGGCAAACTCTCCAAAGTTGCTTATTCCATTGCCTCTTCTCTTTGCCAAAAGGGTATTAAGGTAAAATCTTCTTTTTTCCCCACTCCATCTCGGACCAGTCCGGAGAAATCACAGGCTCTTAAAATTTATAATATTTTTATAACATTGAAACATACTTTGGAAGAAGATTTAAAGATTTATAAAAATCTCACTTTAACTAATGTATCTAAACTATGTCAAGTCAGTCATTTCATTATTTTTATGTCACATGTTGTTTTGGTGGCCTTGCCCTAGGGTTGAACCCCCCTACCCACCCCCACCCCTCGCCCCGCGCTCCTCTCTCTCTCTCTCTCTCTCTCTTAAATATTCACCCAAAAAAATAGGGAAACGCTATTGGCACTCAAAAAATATCTAGTTGTACTCAGTCTATACTATTTCTCTCTATTACAGGAATAGTGTAATTGAAGTATAGCTTAACATTTGTGGATTGCCAATAGCATTTCCCAAAAGATAAAATCTAATTAAGTACTCAATTGAGATAAATAAAACTTCGAGACCCATTTGGGGGTGAGTTGTGTAATTAATTAAGAGAATTAAGTATTGTTTTGTTGCTATTTGGTATAGGTGGCCACACTACACAAAAATGAGTATGAGAAGCTCATGTTAACCATAAATTGTGCATCGAATTTGCTTCTATCAAGTAGTTACTCCCACAAGGTAACTTCTACACCCCTAAATAGCCCACCGTGTTTCATCCATATTGTAATTTGGTCCTCAAAGTTTAATTAAAATTTGCAATTTTCCGTGCTCGAAGTTTTACGGGTTAATTATACTTTTCTCCTTGTGGTTAGACCATTTACACTTTGTCTTCTGTGGTATTTACATACCACTTTGTCCCCTGTGGTTAGACCTTCGTTGCACTTAACCCTTCTAATCAGCACTTTGTCCTCCTGTGATTAGGTCTGCACCAAGTGGTAAAGTGCAACAAACCCTAATAACATGGGACAAAGTGGTGATGAAAATATCATAGGGAGTAAAGTGCAAAATGACTTAATCATAAGGGATAAAGTATAACTAACCCAAGTTTTAATTATGTTTCGAGCTTTTTGCATTTTGCACCTCTGAAGTTTTAGAAAAATCTTCCTTTAGCCCATGTCTTTTCAATTTGAACACATTAAACCTTGAAATCTCTAAATCGTTTCGAGACAATTCTTCCGTAAATTTTATAACGAAATTCACCCATGTGGGTGATTTTGTGTTTGAAATCAAGCTTATTTCCGTCATAAAAATGACAAAATTATCTATTTAGCTTAACTTGACATGATTTGAAAACTTCAGGATTCAATATGTTCAAATTGAAAGTACAAAGATTAAAGTGAGATTGATCTCCGAAAACTCAGGGTTACAAAGCGCAAAAAAAATCTTTAGACAGAAATTGATAACTTTTAGTTTTCAAAGTTTCAAATTTGTTCTAAATCTGGACTATTGGTTGTGTCCCTGACGTCTCTTTCTCTATCTCTTGTGTGTATGCCTATTGCTACTTTGTTGTTATATTCTACCGCACATCTTTGAAACTTGTACAATATAGAATATCTGATAAAATGTTGTCTAAAGAACAAGATTAAAATAGAGTAAAATCAATTAAGTACTATTTGCAATACCCAATTCATTCTTTTGGGTATACTTGGACCAACAAGGACAAAATCATTCCACTTTCGGTCTAATCATTTGACAAAGTATATGATTTAATTTGACAAAATTAAAACTTTGGGGACTAAAAATGAAAATTATTACTTTTTCAGGAATTAATGTGTATTAATTTTCATAGATTTGGGTAGTTGGAGATGAATTAAGTGATGAAGAACAAAAGAAGGCACCAAAAGGAACATTATTTATTCCATTTTCACAATTTCCTCCAAAGGAAGTGAGAAATGATTGCCTCTACCTCCACCCCCCATCAATGTTGGCTCCCAAGTCCCTTGAAAACTTGCACTCTTGTGAGGTGAGTCCATATATTTTGGTTAATTACACTCTTGGTCCCTCAAGTTTAGAAATAAAATCAATTTCGTTCTTGATATTTCAATTAACAGACGTTTGTTTCAATTGAGTCCTTAAAGTTTTAATTATTGTTCGAATTTGGTCCCTCGTGTTGTGTGACATGCACATGCATGTTTGCTTCTGTTATTGGATTTAACAAAAGTTAAACTCATGGTCCAAATTAGAACGATTACAAACTTTAAGGTCTTGATTGATAGTAACCCTAAACTTTAGGCCAATGATGTAATTACCCAAAATATTGGATATTTTTCTCCTATTCATTTATTGCTTTCAATTATTTTCCTTTTGATTTGCCCTTTACTTCTCTTTATTCCTACAAAACTAGACTTGTATTATGTGTGCGTACATATATTCGCATTAATTACACTTGCCACTTGTAGACTAGGGCTGGTAAAACAGGTATTTACATGATGACACGACACGAAATCGACACGAAATTATCAGGTGTAGGTTTTGCTTATCAGGTATCGGGTCGTTATCGTGTCAGACCCGATAACCAATAAGAAATAGTCCAGGTTATCAGGTTGACCTGGTAACCCAATAGGTTACACGATAAGACACGATAAGAATTTCGTGTATTCAAGTTACACGATAACCTGAGATCTAAAAGGTTATCTATTAATTTAATAAATTATTTTTACACCCTCAAATTATCAAATATTATAATTTAGTACCTAATATATATATATATATATATATATATATATATATATATATATATATATATATATATATATATATATATATATATATATATATATATATATATATTCACATTTCCCTAACCCTACTCATTTAGTTAACTTAACAGATTAACATGTCATTAACGTGTAATGGGTTAACGTGTAATGGGTAGGTTAATGTGTAATGGAAACCTATTAGGTCTTATCGTGTCGTGTTTACCTGATAGGTTTCGTGTCATCGTGTGACACGAAAAATTATCGTGTCGTGTCGTGTTGACACGATAATTTTCGTGTTGTGTCGTGTTCGTGTTTGGGTAGTCTGACACGATATACTTATCGTGTCGTGTTTGTGTTTGGGTCTTATCGTGTTTCATGTTATCGTGTAATGACCTGTTACACGACCTGTTACCTGTTTTATCAACCTTACTTGTAGTTGACCACATTGTACTTTATACTCCTATGGTATTTTTGTTAGCTCTTACTTCCTTATAGTTCAAACTTAAGTGTAACGATTAAATAATTAACAAAATTTTAAGAAATAAATTTATCCTCATACTTGAACTATCTCCCCAAAAGGAAACGGATTTTATCAAAACCAAGGGGTATAAATATCAATTTATATTATTTTTTTTTTTAACTTTTTGAGCTTTAACCCTTAACTTTAACGAAAAATGTAACCTTACACTTTATTCTAAACTACAAAGGGTAAGTGCTTATAGAAATAATACGGTGGCGTAAAGTGCCATTAACCCTATATATTTTTTTGGCCATAACCCCAAAAATTGCAATTCAATATTCATCCAACCCATTGGGTATAATATTTTTTTCAAAAGTCTAATATTTTTGTCAAAAATTCAAAATCACAAAACGCTGTAAAAGTTACTGTAATTTTAACATGAATAAATTACAGTAACTTTTATATTTATAATAATTTTGAACTTTTTAAAAAATTATTATAATGCGTAGATTAGACAAAACGTTTTAATTTCGGTTGACTCACCAATAAATTTTTACCTTTTTTTTTAAAACAGAATTGGTTGCCAAGGAGAGTGATGAGTGGTGGGAGGGTGGCTGGAATAATACATGCCTTGGAAGGATGGAATGTGAATGAATGTGGTAAGACCATGTTTGGCATTCATCAAATTTGGGAAGCCACTCTCAAGCATGGTTTTCTCCCTCTACAACCAAATTCCAATAATATAAATTGAGTTTTAGATGAAATTCTCTATATAAAAATGCTATTAGCACAATTATACTCCTATTTTACTCTTCTTGTGTGAGAGATAAATAAGAAAAGTTATATATATATATATATATATATATATATATATATATATATATAACATAGTATGCTTCGTTCGGTTGTTTCTTAGTTAACCGAATTGTACTTTATATCCTAATGATATTTTCGTCATCATTTATCTTTCATGTGGTACAAAGTAAATTGCAATGGTTATATTTCTATTAAAATTAACTGTTATATTTCAAAAGTCAAATTCAATAAATTATTTAATAATAAATAATATTTATATCCTGGGTTGGGTCAAGTCGGGTTGACTATAATAATATATGTTTGTGTCTGATTTTTCCCCCTTCATTTTCTCAGATATGGTCGAGAATAAGAATGAATTTGTTATTTTACATAATTTAGTCAAAACAAGAGTGTTAATGGTATACTTTAGAAACCACATTAATGATAATTTTGAAAAGGATGCTTACATCCCTATTAAAAATAAAAAAATAAAAATTAAATGATTCTAAAATTATTATTTTATCCAAGCAGTCAATTGTCGGTACTGGCAGAAGTGCAAAACGCTGGCGGTGACTGCTTGCCGAATAAATGAGGAGAGGAGGTTGGGGGTCAGAGAAAATATATATATATATATATATATATATATATATATATATATATATATATATATATAAACAAAAAAAAAAGAAAAAGAAAAAAGGAAAAGAAAAGAGGAATGCTTGTGTTAATAATTTAAAGAAAAAAATAATAATTGAATTAAATAAGTATTGTTATATATTTTTGTAAAGATTGTACATTAAAAAAATTACATATAAAATTGTCCTTTTGAAAATTTATTATTTGTTGATCAAGAAAATCAGTATTTTCTTAAGAATAGCCATATCTATACACGTATACACACATATATATTTGTAAAATATATTTGTTAGAGCATCTCCTAATTTGGTGTGCCATTTACCCAAATTGTACTCTAAAAGTCAGAATGGCACATGAAGAAAAAAAAAAAAAAACACTCCAAAGAATGTGCTATTTGGGTGTACCATTTTTTTATTAAAAAATAAAATTAACAAATTAATTTAATTGAATTTTGGGATTTTAATTTAACCCCTAAAATATCAGTTTTTAGTGTCATTTTTTTATTAAAATTAAAAATTTAAAAAAAATTGTTTGTTAATTTGAAACAATTGACAAATTTCATTATTTTTTTCAAACTACAAAAAAAATTGATTTTAATTTAACCACCAAATAATACTTTTTAATTTCAAATTAAAACGCTAAAATTAAAGTTTTCAATTTTAATTTAACCGCAAAATCTCAAATAAATTAAAATTAAACATAGTATACGTAATTAAATTTAATAAAATCCTAATTCAATCATAATTAAACTTAATTAACCCTAAATTTGCAATAATCCAACCACTAATTATAACTTAATCCACCTAATTATAAATCCAACCCCTCTAATTACAAATTCACCCCCCCCTCATTATAATCCCACCTACCCTTCAATTCCCAACCCTAAATCTAATATTTACCCCCAAATTTATCGGGGAGAGAGAGAGAGAAGTGGTGCAACGGGCGGCGACGGCGAGATCTAGCAGCGTTCGGCGACAGGCGACTGTAGCAAGGCGACTGCGTTCGACGATGGCGACGGCGACGGCGACGCGATTTCTAGCATTCAACGATTACAATTGCGTTCAACAACTAATTTTGGCAACCGTGTCCAACAACTTCTGGCAAAAAAGGGAGAGGTAACTCTTTGATTTCGTGACCGTTGGTCTTCAACGGTCATTTTGACTCTTCTTCGACTTGTGTCATATTTGATACAAGGAGACCAGGTGTGCCATTTTGGCACATTGGATAGCACATTAGTCGGAGAAATTTTTTAGGCTCAAATAGTCCAAGGGAGGAGGGCACATTTGATGCCATTATTGCTCTTTTTTTTTTTTTTTTGGATAAGCAATAATGGCATTACCGTTGTTGGAGATGCTCTGAGCTCTGAGGCATATTAGCCATTTTAATCATCATATCACAATTCAAATCAATCACTCTCATGCATTGATTAAAAAGGAAATCACATTAAAGTCACTACTTACCAAAATAATAAACAATAGGAGAGAGACTTACGGCATGTTTAGTTGAACAGAATGGAATGAAGGTGGAATGTAATGGAAGAACGGCATGTTTGGTTGAACAGAATGGAATGAAGGTGGAATGTAATGGAAGAAGTAATAGAATGAGAGAAGAAATAGAATGGAATTGTGAATGGAATCACTATTCCATTCTCTTGTTTGGTTGGTATGGAATAAAAGAAAAAATAGAATAGTGAAATATAATAAAATTTCTATTTTGCCCTTATAAAATTATTATTCTATTCTCTTCTTGGTTGGTTATAATAATATTTATTATATTTCACTATTCTATTCCTTTCCTCATTTTATTATATTTCACTATTCAACTCAATTTTAAGTTTTTGTTTTCTAATTTCTATTTTTGTTCTCAATTTTAAGTTTTTGTTCTCTAATTTCTATTTTTGTTCTCAATTTTCAGTTTCTATTCTTTAATTTCTATTTTTGTTTTCAATTTTCAGTTTTCTTTTTCAATTTTCGTTCTCTAATTTTCTATTTTTTGTTCTCAATTTTCAGTTTATATTCTCAATTTTTGTTTCTATTCTCAATTTTCTGTTTTTATTCTCAATTTTCGGTTTCCGTTCTCAATTTTTCGTTCTCTAATTTTATATTTTTGTTCTCAATTTTCTATTCTCTAATTTTCTGTTTTTATTCTTAATTTTTAGTTTATGTTCTCAATTTTCTGTTCTCTAATTTTCTGTTTTTATTCTCAATTTTCGGTTTATGTTCTCAATTTTCTGTTTCTATTATCAATTTTCAGTTTGTGTTCTCAATTTTCTAGTTCTGTTCTCAAATTTTTTTTTCTCAATTTTCTATTTCTATTCCCAACTTTTTGTTCTCTAATTTCAATTTATGTTCTCAATTTTCAAGCGCTTAATTACAAGGGCTATCATATAATTTAAGATATTGATTCCATTGGGTTAGAATCTCATTCCACCATATTTCAAATGAAATCTCATTCCATCCAATTTCATTCCAAAGGAATCACAAAAGTGATTCCATTGAAGAACCAAACAACGGAATAGGAATCGAGGACGGAATGCGATTCCATTCCGCCTTGGATTCCATCCAACCAAACATGCCGGTAGAAGATAGAAGAATGAATATATTAATTATGCACATATAGAGAGAGACCCATGTATGTATATATAGATAGAGATGTTGAGAGAGAAGAATGCATATAGAATTGTTGCACTAACCAATTTCTCTCTCTATCAACTAGTTCAAACACAATGTAGAGAGAGAGATGTATATACATATATAGAGAGATGTTTAGATATTTACATATAGAGAGAGATGTAGAGAGGGAAGAATGCATATAGAATAACTATGCTAACCAATTTCTCTCTCTATCAACTTGTTCAAACTCAATGTAGAAAGAGATTAGAGAAAGATGTATATACATATATAGAGAGAGATGTAGAGAGAGAAGAATACATATAGATTATTGTACTGACCATTTTCTCTCTATCACCTTGTTCAAACTCAAAGTAGAGAGAGTGATATGGAGAGAGATGTGTATATATATATAGTGTGTGTGTGTGTGAGAGAGAGAGAGAGGATATATGTGTATTAACCAATTTCTCCCTCAATATTTATTTATATAGAGAGAGAGATGTCGAGAGAGAAGAATGCATATAGAATTAAGGTGCGAACTCTTTTCTCTCTCTATCAACTGTTCAAACTCTATGTATAGAGAGATTAGAGAGAGATGTATATACATATATATAGGGAGATGTAGAGAGACAAGAATACATATAGAATATTGTACTAACCATTTCTCTCCATCACCTTGTTCAAACTCAAAGTAGAGAGACTGAGAGAGATGTATGGAGAGAGATATGTGTATATATATAGAGAGAGAGGATGTGTGTACTAACCAATTTCTCTCTTGTATTTATTTATATACAGAGAGATGTAGAAAGCGAAGAATGCATATAGAATTACGGTGTGAACCTTGTTCAAACCTAGGAAGATACAGTGTTGGTGTCCGACACTCGTCGGACACCAATATGCCTTCGACACGTGTCGGAACGTGTCAATAATTTTTCTTTTTTTTCTCTTAATTTCCGTCACGGCTCCGACACGTGAGGGAGCCGTGTCGAACACTTCACACAGACGTGTCGGAGTCTAGGGCCGATTCACGCTTCACAAAGTTTGAATCAAGTCTTCTCCTTCAAAGCAAATAAAATGCCCTTTGAATAATGAATCTGTTTTGTGACATTTTATTCTCTTCCTTACTGCATTAGAGGGAGAGAGAGAGAAAGAGAGAGAGAGAGCAACTTTAAGAAATAGAAAATTGATGGTGGTGGCCAATGTAGATCTCCTTCGCAAATCCAAGCTTTGAATCCTTCGTATCGTACACAATCCTTGTGTTCCTCTATTGATAATTTCCAATAATTACAATTTCATCTTCGTACGAGAGGCTTACGAGAGCTTAAGGTGGCGTTTGGTTAGTGTTCCCAGTTTTCTGAACCCAACTGGAATGGGTTGAGTTGAGTTGAATTGGGTTGGATTGAAAATTTTGGGAACAGAATTACGTTTGGTAACGACAATTTTTGTTTTGTGCTGAGAACAGAATGTGTTTGGTAACGATTTTATCCTAAAACTAATTTTTTTTTTTTTTAATTTTTTTTGTTGTTTGGTGGCGGCCAGACGGCGGCGGCGGGGGCAAGGTGGCCGGATGGCGGCGGCGGCGGCGGAGGTGGCCGGCGACGGTCACCGAAGGTAGCCGGCGGTAGTGGAAGGTCGCCGGGAGGTGGCCGGAGACAGCGGACGGCGGAGGCGGCGGCCGGCGATGGTCGCCGGAGGTAACCGCCGGCAGCGGAAGGTCGCCGGAGGTGGCCGGGAGACGGCGGTCGATCGCGGACGGTCGCGCGGACGGTTGGCGGCGGCGGCAGGCGGCGGCGGATGGTGGTGGTCGGCCGGCAGATGAAGTCGGAAGTTGAGAACTTTGGGTTGAGTTTTTTGGGTAAAAAAAAAACAACTTTTTTTGTTTCTGGTTTTTTTAGGATTTTGAGAATCAATTCCTATTTTTTTGGGTTGGGTTGAGTTGAGTTTTGTGTTTGCCAAACGCGTTCCCAAAATCAAACCCACAATTTTTGGGTTGGGTTGGGTTGGGTTGGATTTGGTTGGAAACACTAACCAAACGGGCCTAACAGACTTGAGATGCATCCATTTTCGCGATATTAGAAGACTCCATTAACGTTAACATTGGTGCACATTGAAAGAGGGAACCATGGTCTTGACCAAAAGAAAAAAGGGAACCAAGGTGCAGATGCACATTGAAAGACGGAAATGCACATTGAAAGAGGTGAACAAATATCCACGTATTCCTTATCGAGTTCTTTATACAATAAATATTATTTTAAAAAATGTTTTCTGAAAACATGTACATGTGGACTTTATTACAAAACCCAAGCATCCCGGTGCTGGGAACACCGGGACTAAGATCTCGGTGTTCCGAACACCGGGATCAAATATAATTTTTCTTTTTTTCATTTCAAATGATCCCAACGTTGTGAACTCCGGGATCATTAAATATATATTTTTTTTTTATTTGAATGATGCCGGTGTTCACAACAACGGGATCACTGTGATCCCTTTTTTTTTCATTGCTAACATAGAGAGAAAGCCTTTGTTTTTCATTTTTAACAAAGAGGGAGAGATGAGAGAAAGAGAGAACGAATGGAGTGAAGTGGGTTTCAAGAAAAATGGGTTTTGACACTTTATGCCTCTAAAATTTTACCATTATTTCACTTTGAGCATTTTTTTTTTCTAGTTTGTACCTTTTTTCTTTTTTTTTTTTGTTTCGTTTTTTTATAAATATTTTTTTGTTTGTTTGTTAATTTTAATTTCTTTGATTGTTGTAATTTTAATTTAAAAGTGAGACAAACATTCCATCGAATAAGTAAAACGTTTGACAGGTTAAAGTAGTGAGGTAAAAAATTCTGAAAACTAATCCAATCGGTTGACCGACTTGACAAATCAGCCGGACCATTGAAATAATGAGTTTAAATTGCATGTCTTGATCTAACTTGTCAACCGAATGGGGCATCCTGTCGTTCAAATTCAATTTGGTCAACAGAATGTCTCATTCGATCGACCACAAATTGAATTCGATCAACCAAATTGAATTTGGTCGACAGAATGTCCCATTCGGTCGACCAAAATTCAATTCAGTCGACCATATTGAATTAGTTGACAGGATATCCCATTCGGTCGACTAAAATTCAATTCGATCGACCAAATTGAATTTGGTCGACAGGATGTCTCATTCGGTCAACCAAAAATTCAATTCGGTCGGCCAAAAATTGAATTTGATCGACATGATGTCCCATTCAGTTGACCAAGAATTCAATTTGGTCAACCAAAAATTGAATTTTGGTTGACATAATGTTCCATTCGGTCAACCAAAAATTCAATCTTGTCGACCAAATTCAATTTTTGGTTGACCGAATTGAATTTTTTGTCGACCGAATGGGACATCATATCGACCAAATTCCATTTAGTCGGACCAAATTTATTTTTGGTCTCCTATCAACCAAATTCAATTTTTTAGTTAATCGAATTAAATTTTTTGATCGACCGAATTGAATTTTTTGTCGACCGAATGGGACATCTGGCTGCTTGGGTTTTGTAATAAAGTCCACTATGCACGTGTTTTCAGAAAATATTTTTTAAAATAATATTTATTGGGTAAAGAACTCTTCTTATTTTGTGTTAAAAAAATACATAAAGCACCCTATAAGAATTCTAAATATGATTTAAGCCCAAATATCAAAATTAACATTTTAAAATGATAATTAACTACCAAAATTTTTAAATTAAATTAAAATTCACCATATCAACCCTTAAAGTTTTTTAATAAAAGAGGAAAATGATTATCCCATCCTGTTTTCAGTTTACACTGACCAATCAAACCCAACCGTTCGGAAGTAAATCGATAAGTCCCGCCGCTGATTGTTTCTGCACCCAGAAGCCTACCACCGCGATAATCGCCGATGATGGTTTACCGATATACCCTCCTGCATTTCCGCAACAGAATTTTCCATTTATAGATCGAGGACTTCCATAATACAACGCATCATTAATTTGAGAAAAAGAAACATCCATTGTTAGGGTTTTCTGAATTTCAAAAACAATTCAGTGATTTTAGATCGGAGAAGGATAGACCGAGCATTCTGAAACGTATTTCGGTATTCAATCGGAAGAGCCGAAGTGGAAGAGTCACCGATCGAGCATTGTCGATACTTAGAAGTCGATATTTTTACATATCCAAACTCCAGATCGCAACAGGTATGTAAAAACGGTGTTTTTACAGTGCATATACATATGATTGTGTTCGTCAACAGAACATAATTATTTTCAAAATTAAATTTTGATGAAGTTCATGTTGTTCGTTTCGTAGACAACCATTTTGTCTATAAAGACGCTCACGGGAGGTTATTGTTTTGTTTGTTTATCATTTTCACGCAATCACAAATTTCTGGGTTGTTTTTGCCTCGCCCGACGTCCATACATGATGATGTGTTTTATTGTTGATGAACAAGATACTTACTAATGTCATCATGGAAAATTAACAAACAAACGTTACATTCAACATGCACATGAACACAAATACATGGACGTTAGTTTACGAATTCCTAGAAAAATAAACATTGAGTGTCAAATTACACACTCAACAGTTTGGCATACATGTTACATTCAACATCCATACGATCATTGTGTATTGAACATGCGTATGAAACGATTTCTATTAGGTTGGATACCGCTAGCCTTTTTTTTGAGAAAAATAAACAATGATTGTTACATTCAACACGCACATACGACACAATGCATGGATGTTACATTCAACATGCACACACGGTCTGGGTGTGCACGTTGATGTTACATTCCACATGCAAGAAACAAAATTTATTCGATGTTATTTCCGGTACAACACACACATGACACAATGCATGGATGTTACATTTCAACACACACGCACAATCTGATGTGTGCACATCGATGTTACATTCCACATGCCGGTAACACAACTCTAATCAATGTCATTTCCGGTATTAACAGAGAATGTTTACATTTCCACACCAACACCACATGAATACTTGTTTTGGTTACTGCTACCCTGTTTTTTGAAAATAAATAATGATTGGTACGTTCAACACACATGACACAATTCATGAATGTTATATTTAGCACACACACGATCTGGTGGATGTTACATTCCACATAGAGACAACACACTTTACTCGATGTCATTTCTGGAATATAAACAAAGAATGTTTACATTCCACATGAACACCACATAAATCCATGGACGATCAGTTGTGTTCGTTTTTGCATTTTTGTGCAATGACAGAGGAATATTCCTTTTTGGTTGAACAGGATGACGTCATCAATCGCACTACTGTACAAATACGAGAATGTCACAACAGTGTTGAGAATGAGAGATAATTGTGATATTGCTGGGTTGTGTCAAAAAATTGGAAGCAAATGGACAAAATTGAGCAACGGGAGGCTCAAGTTGTCATATTCACTCCCCAAACACCCGAAATGTGAAGTGGGGCCTCCTCATTTGCGTTAGTTCAAATCACCGATCGTAGCAGTGATAACAACGAAGCTGAAATAGACTATATAGGTAGCTATGGTAATATGTTACAAAATCCGAACGACAAACACTGCTATCGACAAAATGGGCTGATGGAATATAAGAGGAGGGGCAAAAATTCAAAGGGAGGACAAGCGAATTTCGCATGGCGTTGCAGAAATATGGGGTAGAGGTGAGATTTAATTTTCGGTACCTTGAAAATGACAAGATAAGTGTCACGGCCGCATTCGCAATGTGAGAAGAAATAAATTGTCCGTGGTTTGTGCGTGGGCGCGTGAGAAGTGAAAATGGCATATTCTATATCCGCAGTCTAGTAAATGAAGACACATGTGGTATTGCATTTCGGACAACCAAGAACAAACGT
>JAENRU010000420.1:20000-22637 GCA_016647705.1 Eucommia ulmoides | reverse complement strand
ACAGCGTTGGAAAAATACGTTGGCAAAACAGGGCGCACCGTTGGCAAAATAGGCCGCAGCGTTGGCAAAATACGTTGGCAAAACAGGGCGCACCGTTGGCAAAATAGGCCGCAGCGTTGGCAAAACAGGGCGCACCGTTGGCAAAATAGGCCGCAGCGTTAGCAAAATAGGGCGCAGCGTCTAGCACACCGTTGGCAAAACAGGGCGCAGCGTTGGCAAAATAGGGCGCACCGTTGCAAATTAGGGGCAGCGTCTAGCACACCGTGGCCCAAATAGGCGCAGCGTTGGCAAAAACAGGCGCACCGTTGGCAAAATAGGGCGCCTAGCCGTTGGCAAAATAGGGCAGCCCGTTGGCAAAATAGGGCGCAGCGTCTAGCACACCTGTTGGCAAAACAGGGCGCACCGTTGGAAAATAGGGCGCAGCGTTGGCAAAAAATACGTTGGCAAAACAGGGCGCCCCGTGGCAAAATAGTCTCAGCGTTGGCAAAATACGTTGGCAAATAGGTCGCAGCACGTTGCAAATATGTTGGCAAAAACAGGGAGCACCGTTGAAAAATAGGGCGCAGCGTTGGCAAAATACGTTGGCAAAACAGGGCGCACCGTTGGCAAAATAGGTCGCAGCGTTGGCAAAATACGTTGGCAAAATAGGGCGCAGCGTTGGCAAAATACGTTGGCAAAACAGGACGCACCGTTGGAAAAATAGGGCGCAGCGTTGGCAAAATACGTTGGCAAAACAGGCCGCACCGTTGGCAAAACAGGCCGCACCGTTGGCAAAATAGGGCGCAGCGTTGGCAAAATACGTTGGCAAAACAGGACGCACCGTTGGAAAAATAGGGCGCAGCGTTGGCAAAATAGGGCGCAGCGTCTAGCACACCGTTGGCAAAACAGGGCGCAGCGTTGGCAAAACAGGGCGCAGCGTTGGCAAAATAGGGCGCACCGTTGGCAAAATAGGGCGCAGCGTTGGCAAAACAGGGCGCACCGTTGGCAAAATAGGCCGCAGCGTTGGCAAAACAGGGCGCACCGTTGGCAAAATAGGGCGCAGCGTTGGCAAAATAGGGCGCACCGTTGGCAAAATAGGGCGCAGCGTCTAGCACACCGTTGGCAAAACAGGGCGCACCGTTGGCAAAATAGGGCGCAGCGTTGGCAAAATACGTTGGCAAAACAGGGCGCACCGTTGGCAAAATAGGTCGCAGCGTTGGCAAAATACGTTGGCAAAATAGGGCGCAGCGTTGGCAAAATACGTTGGCAAAACAGGACGCACCGTTGGAAAAATAGGGCGCAGCGTTGGCAAAATACGTTGGCAAAACAGGCCGCACCGTTGGCAAAATAGGGCGCAGCGTTGGCAAAATAGGGCGCAGCGTTGGCAAAATACGTTGGCAAAACAGGACGCACCGTTGGAAAAATAGGGCGCAGCGTTGGCAAAATACGTTGGCAAAACAGGGCGCACCGTTGGCAAAATAGGGCGCAGCGTTGGCAAAATAGGGCGCAGCGTCTAGCACACCGTTGGCAAAACAGGGCGCACCGTTGGCAAAATAGGGCGCAGCGTTGGCAAAATAGGGCGCAGCGTTGGCAAAATAGGGCACCGTGTCTAGCACACCGTTGGCAAAACAGGGCGCACCGTTGGCAAAATAGGCCGCAGCGTTGGCAAAATACGTTGGCAAAACAGGCCGCACCGTTGGCAAAATAGGGCGCAGCGTTGGCAAAATACGTTGGCAAAACAGGCCGCACCGTTGGCAAAATAGGGCGCAGCGTTGGCAAAATACGTTGGCAAAACAGGCCGCAGCGTTGGAAAAATAGGGCGCAGCGTTGGCAAAATACGTTGGCAAAACAGGCCGCAGCGTTGGCAAAATAGGGCGCAGCGTTGGCAAAATAGGCCGCAGCGTTGGCAAAATAGGGCGCAGCGTTGGCAAAATAGGGCGCAGCGTCTAGCACACCGTTGGCAAAACAGGGCGCACCGTTGGCAAAATAGGGCGCAGCGTTGGCAAAATAGGCCGCAGCGTTGGCAAAATAGGGCGCAGCGTCTAGCACACCGTTGGCAAAACAGGGCGCACCGTTGGCAAAATAGGGCGCAGCGTTGGCAAAATACGTTGGCAAAACAGGGCGCAGCGTTGGCAAAATAGGCCGCAGCGTTGGCAAAATACGTTGGCAAAATAGGGCGCAGCGTTGGCAAAATACGTTGGCAAAACAGGACGCACCGTTGGAAAAATAGGGCACAGCGTTGGCAAAATACGTTGGCAAAACAGGACGCACCGTTGGAAAAATAGGGCACAGCGTTGGCAAAATACGTTGGCAAAACAGGCCGCACCGTTGGCAAAATAGGGCACAGCGTTGGCAAAATACGTTGGCAAAACAGGCCGCACCGTTGGAAAAATAGGGCACAGCGTTGGCAAAATACGTTGGCAAAACAGGCCGCACCGTTGGCAAAATAGGGCGCAGCGTTGGCAAAATAGGCCGCAGCGTTGGGAAAATACGTTGGCAAAACAGGGCGCACCGTTGGCAAAACAGGGCGCACCGTTGGCAAAACAGGACGCACCGTTGGAAAAATAGGGCGCAGCGTTGGCAAAATACGTTGGCAAAACAGGGCGCACCGTTGGCAAAATAGGGCGCACCGTTGGCAAAATAGGGCGCAGCGTCTAG
>JAENRU010000420.1:7500-10000 GCA_016647705.1 Eucommia ulmoides | reverse complement strand
GGCAAAATAGGGCGCAGCGTTGGCAAAATACGTTGGCAAAACAGGACGCACCGTTGGAAAAATAGGGCGCAGCGTTGGCAAAATAGGGCGCAGCGTCTAGCACACCGTTGGCAAAACAGGGCGCAGCGTTGGCAAAACAGGGCGCAGCGTTGGCAAAATAGGGCGCACCGTTGGCAAAATAGGGCGCAGCGTTGGCAAAACAGGGCGCACCGTTGGCAAAATAGGCCGCAGCGTTGGCAAAACAGGGCGCACCGTTGGCAAAATAGGGCGCAGCGTTGGCAAAATAGGGCGCACCGTTGGCAAAATAGGGCGCAGCGTCTAGCACACCGTTGGCAAAACAGGGCGCACCGTTGGCAAAATAGGGCGCAGCGTTGGCAAAATACGTTGGCAAAACAGGGCGCACCGTTGGCAAAATAGGTCGCAGCGTTGGCAAAATACGTTGGCAAAATAGGGCGCAGCGTTGGCAAAATACGTTGGCAAAACAGGACGCACCGTTGGAAAAATAGGGCGCAGCGTTGGCAAAATACGTTGGCAAAACAGGCCGCACCGTTGGCAAAATAGGGCGCAGCGTTGGCAAAATAGGGCGCAGCGTTGGCAAAATACGTTGGCAAAACAGGACGCACCGTTGGAAAAATAGGGCGCAGCGTTGGCAAAATACGTTGGCAAAACAGGGCGCACCGTTGGCAAAATAGGGCGCAGCGTTGGCAAAATAGGGCGCAGCGTCTAGCACACCGTTGGCAAAACAGGGCGCACCGTTGGCAAAATAGGGCGCAGCGTTGGCAAAATAGGGCGCAGCGTTGGCAAAATAGGGCACCGTGTCTAGCACACCGTTGGCAAAACAGGGCGCACCGTTGGCAAAATAGGCCGCAGCGTTGGCAAAATACGTTGGCAAAACAGGCCGCACCGTTGGCAAAATAGGGCGCAGCGTTGGCAAAATACGTTGGCAAAACAGGCCGCACCGTTGGCAAAATAGGGCGCAGCGTTGGCAAAATACGTTGGCAAAACAGGCCGCAGCGTTGGAAAAATAGGGCGCAGCGTTGGCAAAATACGTTGGCAAAACAGGCCGCAGCGTTGGCAAAATAGGGCGCAGCGTTGGCAAAATAGGCCGCAGCGTTGGCAAAATAGGGCGCAGCGTTGGCAAAATAGGGCGCAGCGTCTAGCACACCGTTGGCAAAACAGGGCGCACCGTTGGCAAAATAGGGCGCAGCGTTGGCAAAATAGGCCGCAGCGTTGGCAAAATAGGGCGCAGCGTCTAGCACACCGTTGGCAAAACAGGGCGCACCGTTGGCAAAATAGGGCGCAGCGTTGGCAAAATACGTTGGCAAAACAGGGCGCAGCGTTGGCAAAATAGGCCGCAGCGTTGGCAAAATACGTTGGCAAAATAGGGCGCAGCGTTGGCAAAATACGTTGGCAAAACAGGACGCACCGTTGGAAAAATAGGGCACAGCGTTGGCAAAATACGTTGGCAAAACAGGACGCACCGTTGGAAAAATAGGGCACAGCGTTGGCAAAATACGTTGGCAAAACAGGCCGCACCGTTGGCAAAATAGGGCACAGCGTTGGCAAAATACGTTGGCAAAACAGGCCGCACCGTTGGAAAAATAGGGCACAGCGTTGGCAAAATACGTTGGCAAAACAGGCCGCACCGTTGGCAAAATAGGGCGCAGCGTTGGCAAAATAGGCCGCAGCGTTGGGAAAATACGTTGGCAAAACAGGGCGCACCGTTGGCAAAACAGGGCGCACCGTTGGCAAAACAGGACGCACCGTTGGAAAAATAGGGCGCAGCGTTGGCAAAATACGTTGGCAAAACAGGGCGCACCGTTGGCAAAATAGGGCGCACCGTTGGCAAAATAGGGCGCAGCGTCTAGCACACCGTTGGCAAAACAGGGCGCACCGTTGGCAAAATAGGGCGCAGCGTTGGCAAAATACGTTGGCAAAACAGGCCGCAGCGTTGGCAAAATACGTTGGCAAAACAGGACGCACCGTTGGCAAAATAGGCCGCAGCGTTGGCGAAATACGTTGGCAAAACAGGGCGCACCGTTGGCAAAATAGGGCGCAGCGTTGGCAAAATACGTTGGCAAAATACGTTGGCAAAACAGGGCGCACCGTTGGCAAAATAGGCCGCAGCGTTGGCAAAATACGTTGGCAAAACAGGGCGCACCGTTGGCACAGCGTCTGTATTGCAAAGTGCACGATGGCTTGCATGCATTTTCAAATGCATTTGCACTTTGCATAGTGCATTGCATTGCATGCATTTCCAAGGCACCTTGCCAATGCATAGTGCACAATGGCTTGCATGCATTTTCAAATGCATTTCCACAATGCATAGTGCATATTGCATTGCATGCTTTGGCAAGACCTTTGCAAAGTGCACAATGCATGTTGCATCATATGCATTGGAAATGTCTTTGCACAATCCAAAGTGCGCCATATGCATTACATGCGAAATGCGCACTTTCTACCAATTAAAGACCGAGCACAATATAGACTTTCTACTCAT
>JAENRU010000095.1:0-22630 GCA_016647705.1 Eucommia ulmoides | reverse complement strand
AAGAATGTCTCTTGATACCGTATTGAAATAATTGAGAGACAGAATGTTGGGAGAATATAAAGCGATATGATATTTTAGAAAAGTACAACAATGGAAATTTAAAATGGAGATATATATAGGAGACTAGGAAAATCTTAGGGTTAGAGTTTTAATCTAATGAGTCAAACCTATATACATATATTAACAGCAACATTGAAAAGGCCACTCCAGCGTGTCGATTGTCAATTGAATTCTAGTGTCTATAGACCGCACATTTTGTCTCGCCAATTTCGCATTTAATAAAAGTTTCGGGCCTAAAGTGAAATTTGGATAAACCTTAAACCGATGTGTAAAGGGATGAATTTTCTCCTTAAACTCTCATGTTTAATTTTGCATAATGTTTAATATAGCGAAAAAAATAAGAAAATTGACAATTCACAGGAATTCCGGTAAAAATAAAAGTTTCCGACCAAAGTGAAAATCTGTAAAAGTTAATTATGAGCCAAATTGAATAAATTAAAAGTGACTTTCATAAAATGTCAGTTTTGAGATAATTAATTGTAGTTTTCCATCTTTCATTTTAAGAAATTTCACTTCTAACGTATTTTGGTTTTTTAAATTGACCATTTCAATCATATATTGGAGATTTTAATTGCATATTTTAATTTTAATTGCATGCAAAATACAAAAAATAAAATAAAAATTACATTTTTTTTAACCAAAAAAAAGTGCACGCATCGTCCGGGAATAAAACGAAGCATAGGATTCCACCTCAGGAGTTGTGATAGTAACCTAGGGAGTACCTCAATCCATTACCACTTAAGATAACACTTAAGGGGATGGGTTAATTGATCCCAACACTCTACACCTAAAACGGGGGACTAAAAACGTGATAATGATGGTTTAGCGGTAAGCACCAATCAAATAAGGTGGTCAACCTGATTAGCGTCTTCCGCGCACTCACTAGGGCGTGCGCCCTGTTGAATGAACGGAACATGGTTAGGAAACATGCTCCCCATTTCCAACTTGCTAATTCACATACACTTGCTTGGATGCTCCAAAACTCTTGCAAGACATTTTCTATCCCTAGAAAAATCTCTGTAGATTAACATCTCATTTTCATACAAGAACAAAAGAGAATCTTCATAAAAAAAATAAAAATAAAATGAAGAAGGAGAAGAAGTAAGAAATAGGGGACACCTACCGTCAAACAAGGTAAGTCCTCTGCAAACCCCCTTGAATATTTTTTTATCTTTTTTTAACCGACATAAAGGACAGACATAAAAACCAACAATAACCTAATTTATTTTTTGCATTTTATTTTCACTCATTTATTTTCCGCACTTTAAATTTTAGTTATTTACTTTTTGCTATGCCTTTTCGCACTTTATTTTTCAATCATTTATATTTTAGTCATTTAAATTTCGAGCATGTTATTTCAGCCTCTACAACTTTCCGCGCATTAAATTTTCCTGCACTTTATTTTTCATCATATTTTTTAATTATGTTTCTAAAAACATAACTAACACAAAAAACTAAAAAATATCCTAACTAAAGGCTAATAGGGAACGTTCACCCATACTCCATTTCTAGGTTTTCCCTGTGTGCGAAACTTTGAATGTCCGTTAAGGGAGGATCTCTCCCCAAAATAGTGTTTTTAGTTTAGGTTTAACTTGCATAAAAAATATTTTGCTTTCATAAAAAACTAAAGAAAGAATTTCTTAACTTCTTTCTAAAGACCATTTCAAAAAAAGGGTTTTAAAATGCTTTTCTCATTACATAAATATTTTTACATAACTAAAATTCCTAAAGATTTCTTGGTAACAAGGATCTACCAAATTGTTTCCTTTTAACCAGAGAAGTTCTTTATAACAAGACTTCTAAAATATTTTTTTTTATATTAAGAACGTTTTTATATAAAATGTTTCCTTCCCAAAAATATTTCATTTCCAAAAGTGTTCTTCCTAGAAAGAGTATCAAAAATAAAAATAAAAATTAAACGTTTTTCATAATAAAATGATTTCTACCCCCAAAAGAACTTCAAATGTTTTCATAATTAAGAATAGTTCTTTTTTAAAGTAAGATTTTTCATAATAAAAACCTTAAATGTTTTTTCAAAATAAAAATATGTCACTATTTTATTTAGATAACGTTTCTTCATAATAAGAACCTTAAATGTTTTTCATATTAAAATATTTCTACTATAAAGATTTTTTGTTCTCATAAAAAGAACTTTAAATATTTTTCATAATAAGAATATGCTGTGTTGACCCATAGAACTACCCAAGAGGAGGAGTGAATTAAGTAGTTATTAAAATTTAAATGATTAACACTTAAACACAAATAACTTATTTCCTAAATCAATTATTATCTTGTTACGAAACGGAAATGTGTTTACTTATACATGCACACCCAAACACAATATAAAAAAAATAAACAATGCAGCACACAACAATATATCTTGGTTCCGTTAGCTACTCTTACTTACATCCAGTCCCAATCCCAATTATTTTCACAAGCTCATAATCAACATTTACAATTATCCTTTCACAGGCTCAGGAAGAATCCTATGTTTTTACCAAACGTTAGGCTAACCTAATTCTATTACAGGAATAATGAAATCTAATCCTTTAATAGGCTAATGAATCAACTCTACCACTTCCTCACACTTTTAAACTTATCATTTTCACAGGCATAGGAAAAACCTTTACAATCACTCAATTCTACTATCAAAAAAAATCAAAATCTAGTTCTTTCCAAGGGAAAAGAATAACCTAACGTTTTTTGCAGAACAAAGAACAAACCCTAATTTTTTTCACAGGAAAAATATCAAACTCAGCTAGCCTGACTAGACACCTTACTAAACGTGTCGAATCTACTCCAACTCACAAATACAAAAAATATGAGTTTCTTCTCACAAGGAGATTATACCACCTTGATATGAATATACTCAATTAATGTCCTGAATAATTACTACGTCATGGATACAACGGAAGGCATTCAAATATAATTATAAATAAAGTGGGTAGTGCAAATTTAGCACATAATCAGATAATCAGGCAAAAATCGTTTAAAAAAGATTTGTCAAGCTTTTAAGATAAAAAATAATTTTTCTAAAAATCCTATACCAAGCAATAAATATCAATATAAATATAACTTTAAAACTAGTAATAAATCTTAGATAGATCTCACCGAGAAAACACCGAAGATAATGTTGATATCACAATTAGAACACAAGTCAGTATGCTCACTTCCGTACTTATTTCAGTTATTGTTTTAAACGATTGATCGATTCTCCTTTATTTGGGTTACCGACTAGATCAGTAGCACTTTGTTTTAACTCTCAAAGTCACTGTTTGATTTAATTGACCAATTGTTTTCTCAGTTGACCGAATTGACCTAAAAACACAAATTTTTATAATTTGAAACACATTTTTCATTAAGTCAATTATCAAAATCATTTCACATAAGTTGCACATACAATATCTCATTTCAGGATTTAAACTTATCACTTCTTATCATGACACACTTAGAATTAACTCAGTTTAAGTGTCGTGTGTGATCCTAATTCGGGTTATATTAAGAGTATATAAGTAAAGAGTTGTTTTCACCTATTTTTCTTTAAACGTCTTCAAAACTCTTTATATATTTATTATGTCCTCTTGCACCCTTTATATTTCTTCATAAATCTTATTTTTAATCAAATACACACGGAACTCTAAAATCTAAAACACTCGATAAAATCCTTAGTTGTACCAAAAATATCAATACTTAATTGTTCGTCAAAACTTTGGATTCAACAATCTTTTTTTCTTTTTATGATGACAATTACTTTAATGTTTTCTTTAAAATATGATGTAACCATGCTCCCCCTAAATCCGCGGATGGGTATTTAACCTCATTTAAGCATAATCATAAAACATAATTCAATAATATTAAAGATATTTAATATAAACCCAACATAAGTTCAAAAACTTAAATAACTTCTCTTCTTAATCAATGCAATGCTTAGGCAATACATTTTAAACATCAAACTACTTATTAAACATCAATTTCTCCCATTTTGGTTATCTCAAAAAATCGGGATGGAGAATAAAAAAATATTACTCTAGACATACATTGTTATAACCTAGCCATACCTAAACCCTCGAATGATTTTCACGAATTGATTTTCAACTAGAGTTTTGGTGAAAATATCAGTAAGCTAAAAGGAGGCACTGGCAATAGAAATTACATATTAGGACAATATTTTGAAAGACAATTTGTAAATAATGCCCTTTTAAATTCTTATTGAGACACTCAATCATGAAGCCCTTACCATTTTTGGTTTTAATAAGATACATTTTAAAAAATGTATAACACAAAAATAATAAATTATATTAATAATATAAACTATGGGACAAAATAATAATTGTCCTTATAAGTTATTGGACTAACCTTTTATGGACATCTTCTAATTATTTCAATCTTTAATGCGTCCCAAAATTGCATATGTTTGGTGTGCGGTGAGTGTTTGTTACACACTCGCGATTGACTACTCGCAAGTGTACGAGGTTAAAGTTTTTAGTATAATGGATCTTGAAAATCGAGTATCGTATCCACAGGGATTGGTTGTCGTTACTATCGAATACCGTGTTTGTCATGACCTAATTTTATCTAGGCTAAAAAGAATGATTTTAATAATTAACACTAATACTAATATAACCTAATTTAATCTATACTAATTATACTAATACGAGATAGTAGGGGATGGATTATCTTGGGTTTAACTTTATTTACTTAAATGCGTTTGATTTTGTTTAGTTTACAATAACGGTGTTCGAACCTATTTGACAATCTCAGATCGTAAACCTCGTCCGCCACCTCTCCCGAGTGTAAGATTAGAGAATACGTGACTTCGTGTCAACGAAGAATTCCCCCTCAACATCTTAATGACCCTAGGTCATGTGAGTCTCTCCCCAACGTCATTGATTGCACACAATCCAACTCTCTCACGGGTTCTTGTATCGTCGCGTTGTGTTTACCCTATCGACATCTCAGTTCGTAAACTCTCCCGCCACCTCTCCCGAGTGTAAGACGAGGGAATATGTGAATTCGTGTCAATGAAGAAGTCCCCCTCAATGTCTTAACAGCCCTAGGTCATGTGAGTCTTACCCCAACGTCATTGATTGCCCACAATCCAACATCCCTCTCGGGTTATTGAATCATCGCGTTGTTACTCTAGTCCGAATCCGGGGTTATCTCTTCCAAGTGTCAAACCCCGTATTCTTGGTATATCTATCTAAGCATGACAAACAAATAATACGGAAAACACAATCAAAATAGCAAAGAACCATCATTAAAGAAACAAAAACTCAAACAAACTACGTTTTTATAAATAATATTAATTCATATATAATACATGTTTAACTCATGGTGATAACCATTATACATTGAAATCGAGCTAACATGCTCAAACAAATATAGAAGTAAGAAATAATGGAAAAACGGATGAACTTAGCTGATATCCGAAGATTAGTGGCTAAACCGTCCACTGATCGCTTCTCTTCTCCTTGTGGTAATCGTCTCTTTCGGATTTGTTTGAGTACTCCCCAAACTCTCTCTCTATTCTAAACTATGCCCTAAGGTCTCTAATGGATGGAGAGAGCAAAGAAAAGGAGAGGACAGGGGTTTAAATAGGCAAAATATCTAAAATAAATATCTAAATCTGTGCAGAGGTCAACCGCCTAGGCAGGGGGTATTTCGGTTAGTTTATCCCCGCAGCAGCGAACACCAGCGGTGGATTCAGGGACCATCCTGCAGTTCACCTCCTAGGCGGTGAGCTCCAGCAAGAATTAGCCCTCTCTGCATTTTCTCCCGCTAGGCAGTAGGCTGGTTTTTAGAATTTTGCACCTCGTGCTGTTTTTCCACCGTTTTTTCGACCATTTTTTGGTTCGATTTGATTGTTTATGCTCTGGTTTCCTACCTTTTCACCCCACACACCTGATTTATACAAAAATAATAAAACTAATTAAAAAATATTAAAATACTATAAAAACACTCGAAATTAACTTAGTTCGGTTTGGAAATAGATAGGTAGATCACACCTATCATTTGGACATATTTAGTGTCCTTAAAAGTGAATTTTGTTGTAGTGAGGTATCAACATATTCAATATCCTCTTTTTCAATTTAAGCATAACATATTATTGCCCTACTTATAAAAATTTATCCCCCTATATAATTGTAAACATTATTTCATACTTAAGAGAACATATACAATATCAGAACATCATTTAACTTTTCTCCCATAATATCATATTCTCTTCCGCTTTGTTATATCACAAAGTGGAGATCATGAAGAGAACAACTTTTAAGATTAATCTAATCATCTTGAGACAATTTTAAGAGATCAGCAAAATATTTCAACAATGTAACATAAAATTATATAATTTCAATTAAGTCAACATGCCTTATTTAAGAATACCAATTTTTATATTCCCTTAGATAGAATCAAGAAACATGTAATCTTTAATACACTAGGCCAGGAAGTATATCTCAATGATAATTTATGAAATTATCAACATAAATCTAGTGCATGCTTTAAACATAGATAAATGCATACTTAATGCATAAATTTAGCTCCCTTTTGAAATAATAATCATTTAAAAAACAGGAGACATTAGTTGAATGCTAGACATGTGGAATGCTATGTGATCTTCCTTAGCTAGAATATTAAGCTAAACAAGTTAAACCAACTCTCCTACCAGTTGTTGGCCCAAAGAGCTACCCAATAGGAGGTGAATTGGATAGTTACTAAAATTTAAACACTTAAACACAAACAATCAATTTTCCTAAATCAATTATTATCTTGTTACGTAGAAGAAATATGTTTACTTCTAAATGCACAACTAAACACAATATAAGAAAATAAGTAATATAGCACACAACAATACATCCTGGTTCGATAACTTACTCTTACCTACATCTAGTCCCCCGAGCTCCACGAAGATTCACAATCCACTATACCCCTGATTCTTTTTCTAGGTACGAATCAAACCCTTATAATCTCAATTCTTTTCATAGGCTCAGAATCAACATTTACAATTATTCTTTTCACAAGCTCAGGAAGAACCTTATTGTTTTACCAACCTCAAGATTAATCTTATTTTATTACAAGAAGAATCAAAACTTAATCCTTTAACAGACAAAAGATCAAACCTACCACTCTCTCACACTTTCACACTTATCCTTTTCGCAAGATTAGGAAGAACTTTTACAATCACTTAATTCTATTACCAAAAGAATCAAAACCTAGTTCTTTTCAAGAGAAAAGAATAACCTAACTTTTTTGCATGAAAAAAATCAAACCCTAAATTTTTTCACAAGAAAAATATCGAATCCTAGCTACCTTGACTAGAAACCATCCCAAACGTATCTAATGTACTCAAACTCAAAAATACAAAAAATATGACTTTCTTCCCACAAATAGCTTCTACCACCTCAATACGAATATACTCAATTAATGTCCAGAATAATTACTATGGGATAGATATAATAATGTGTGGCAATTCAAATCTGATTAATAAATAAATTGGGTCGCACAAATTTAGGATGTAATCCGATAATCAGGCAAAAATCGCTTAAAAATATTTTCAGGATGCTAAATTCAAAAATGATTTTTCAAATAATCCTATACCAAACAATCAGTATCAATATAAATATAACTTTAAAAGTAGTAATAAAACTTGGATGGATCTCACCGAGAAAACACCGAAGATAGTGATGATATTGCAATTAGAACACAAGTCGGTGACGCCAAACAACAAGCGCTTTAGATCAAAAATTTGAATATAATATCTCGTAGAAATATCAACAGTAATATCACTCTTATAAAAGTTCAAAACTGATGTTCTTGATGTGTATAACTCAATTCCCACAGGTCTATATTAATAGATCAATAACTAGCCCTCCAACGGTTAGTTTTTCAAAAATATGTCATAAAATGACACTCTAAGACCCCATATATCATTACCTTTCATTTTAAGTATATTTCATTTAAAAATAACTTTCAAATATCTCATTTAATTCCATAAAACTATTCCCAATTTAAAACTATAGAAGTAAGAAGTATTAAATCATTTAAATTAAGATAAACTCGAAATATATGGGTCATATCAATAGGGATCACATAATATGTTGTTCATATCTGAAATATATTCAAATTCCCAAAATGTTTCTTCTTTCGGAATCATAAAAAATGGATAGTTTTTTACCAAGAGACCAAATTAGCCGAAATCCTTACTGGAGCAGTTGGTTGACTAATTCATATCACTCAGTTGAGCGACCTATGCTAGGCTTCCAATTAGCCGTTGGTAAAACACCAATTGGTTGACCGACCTTGCCCAATCAGTTGACTGATTGGATCAACGTCTTTTAATTTTCCACTATTTCATCTACTGACCCAAACGATTGACTAACCTTCTTCATTCTGTTAAACAATTGGATTAATGTGCTCACTTCTGTACTTATTTCAGCTACTGTTTCAAACGGTTGATCAATCCTCTTCATTCGGTTGACCGACTGGATTAGTAGTACTTCGTTTTAACTCTAAAACTTACTGTTTGATTCAGCTGATCGATTGTTTTTCTAGGTTAATTGAATTGAACCGAAAATTCAACTTTTTATACTCTGAAATACATTTTTCAATTACGTCAATTATCAAAATTATTTCACATAAGGAGCATATACAATATCTCATTTTAGGATCTTAAACTTATCACTTCTTATCATGATATACATAGAATTAACTTATTTTATGTGTCGTGTGTGATCCTAATTCGGGTTTCATTAAGAGTATATAAGTAAAGAGTTGTTTTCACCTATTTTTCTTCAACATCTTCAAAACTCTTCACATCTTCATTAGGTTTATCTTGCACCCTTTATGTTTTCTTGATTAAATTTTCTTCTTAATTACATACATAGAACTCTAAATCTAAAACTCTCGATAAAACCATTAGTTCCACAAAAAACATCAATAACTAATTGTTCATCAAAATATTGGGTTCAACATGTTGTTTTTCTAAGCAAGGGTTTTTTCATAATAAAAACTCTAAAATATTTTTCATAATAAGAAAAATTTACTATTTGTTATAAAGATTTTTTTTTTTTAATTTTTTTTTAAGAATAGCTTCCAAATGTTTTTCACAATAAAAAAAATATTTTTTTAAGCTAAGACTTCTTCATAAAAAGAATGTGAAATAGTTTTAAAATATTTTATTTAAAAAAAAAAAAAAAGAACCATGGGGCCAAACATATCAATTCACTTGTAATTGATAGGAGGTCTAAAAGGGAGACACTTTTATTTCTTTAATTTTCATGCATAACATAAAAAATGGAAAATCATGTTAATTAAATGAAAAAGGACTCTTAGACTTAATTTAATTTGAAAAATATTTAGACAAAATGTACCGTCTTTAAAAGGGTGTCTTGGGGTGCCTAATACCTTCCCCGAACATAACCAACTCCCGAACCTTAAAGAATACTCTAGTTAAGATAAAAAATTGTTTGAGTCAAACTACAGCCATTTCAAAGATATTTCAAAAATCCGGTGACCTAATACCCTATTTAAACTCAATATTAGGTGGTGACTCCATTTTTTGTAAAATAAAAATCGGCCCAAAAAAATATTTTCAGAACTGGTGCATAGAAAAGCCCCAGAACCATTTGGTTTTTAAAGATTTTCAAAAATAAAATTATCTAAAAGAATTTCAAGAAGGATAAGTTTGCTTTCAAAAGTAAACAGGATTAATAGAACGAAAAAGAGGATCATTAACACGAATATGTGTTGCGTTTTTTTTTTTTTTTTTGAGAGCGTCAGTTGGAGAGAATCTAACGTCGGTGATCGACGCTAGATTATTTATCTCTCTTTCTCTCTCTCCATCTTTCCTGTTCTAATTAATCCCCCCAAGTCCCTACTGGTACCACTGCCCAACCCTCTCCTAGTAACACTACTGCCTACCCCCTGTCGACCACATCCCTTTTTTTTTTCTTCTTCCTCATTCTCCTCCTCTTCTTCTTCTTCTTCTTCTTCTTCTTCTTCTTCTTCTTCTTCTTCTTCTTCTTCTTCTTCTTCTTCTTCTTCTTCTTCTTCTTCTTCTTCCTCTCTCTCTCTCTTATATATATATATATATACCTTTGATTTAAAATTTCTTTTGGTTTATATTCGAATATTCTTTACTTGAAAAATAGATATATAGTTTTCAAATAGAGATTTTACTGTACAAATGCATTCCAATCTTAATTTATTTCCAAAACCAATAAAATAATGAAATAGGAAAGGTCTTTGCAATACTATATCTAATACCATTTGTTACCAAACATAGGAATGTTATTGACCATTCCATTCCATTACCATAGTAATTCCAATCCAATTGTCAATCTATTCTGTTTCATTTCATTCTAGCGTACCAAACGCAGCGTTAGGGTATGTTTGGTTGGGAAGATAGAAAAGAGAAAGAAAGAAAAAATGAGAAGATAATGTTTTTATTCATTGTGAAAGAAAAATTATTTTCCCTAGTATTCTTTGGTTAAGAAAGAAAAATAATCTACTTTAATGTAATTTATTATTTTACGGTAACATATTACAAGAATAGATTAAATATTTTATATCAACGGTATAATTGTAATTTCACTCTCTTTTTAAAATTCTCTCTCCCATTTTTCTCCCAAATTGGTGTGACAAATAAAAAATTGCTTTGGAAATTATGCCTTTTCCTTCTAATTTGTTTCCTCCTATTTTCCCTCCATACCAAACAAGTTGATTTTAAATATATATATATATATATATATATATATATATATATATATATTTCCCATCCTATTTTCTTTTTTACTTTCTTAACTATAATTCTTTCTACCCAATGTGTTTGTTATGGATGGAAAATCGGAGAAAAAAGAAATTAGGAAGGAAAATGCACAATTTTCTAATACATTTTTTCTCCTTACTAATTTGGGAGAAAAATTGAGGAATAGGGATGTCAATGGTCCGGTTTCATACAAAACCAAAACAAAAACTATTAGACATACACCAAACCAAAACCAATAGTTTTTTTTTTTTTAATGATTTTATAACCGAACCATTTAACTTTATATAAAATCCAAAATTGTGAAATTATTTAAGATTTTTCATTTTTTAAAAAGCTAATGCATCGAAACAGCAAACCGTTGTTTTTTATATATAAATAAAAACATAACTAAAATATAAATTATAAAACACGAAACTAAAGTACAAAACTATTAATTGTTATTATAAACGTTTCTAATCATCGTGCCCCAGTCTTGGACTGGGGAACATTTTATCCAAGTTAACTTCCTTTAGAAGTTCTTTAAGCTTCTTCGGCAATCCCAAGCAAGGATACTACCCTAAAAATTTTCATTACTGAATGTTAAGATTCTCTTGGTTTCTCCTCTAAGAACCATCTTTTTCGTCTTCAGTCTTGGATTGAGATGACACCCCCCAGAATCGATTTCTCTAACCCATAACATTTTTCCCTCATATTCTTGATTTACGTTATTGTTTAAATTTTCTAAATATTGTTGAACTACACTTGTCCTAATTCTTAACTATCCTCATATATGTAGAAAACACCTGATGTGTCTAATAAAACATAGGAGATATTGATGATTGACATTCTTCGCACCCTCGTACGATGTTTTACTATTATCAATAGTTCTAGGCTACCCTAGAACATCATTTAATTGCCTTGTGGTAATTTCCAGGCTAACTTGGATCACCATCTAAATTATTTGCTTTCAGAGAGTTAGAGACTATCTTGGATCACCATTTGAATTTACTATTTTTGGTGAGTTTCAGGCTATCCTAGATCATCATCTAAATTTACTTCTTTCGGTGATTATCAGGATAACCTTGGATTACCATCTAAATTACCTGTTTCGGTGATTTCAAGCTAACCATAGATCACAATCTAAATTACCAGCTCCGATGACATTTTAGGCTAACCCTGGACCACCTTCTAAATTTCTTAGTTCGATGATTTCTAGGTTAACCCTAGAACACCAATGTTTAATGTTTAACTACATTTGACCTAATTTTTAGATATCTTGAGATATATAGAAAACCCCCGGTTGGGTCCAGTTTGATTTAGGAGATGTTGATTGTTAACATTCTCCGCTCCTTGTAGGAAACCCCTAGTTGGGTCTAGTCTAATTTAGGAGATGTTGATGGTTAACTTTCTCCGCTCCCCATGCTAGGGCGTTTTCCTCTAGGATTGGTCAGCCAATCCTCTTTAGAGTTGGTTCCTGACCCTTTGGGTAGGAATTTTACTTGCTTTCAGTGATTTCTAGGCTAACCCTGGGTCACTATCTAAATTACCCATTTTTGGTGATTTACGGGCTAACTCTAGATCACCATCTAAATTGCTTACTTTTGGTGATTTCCAGGCTATCTTGGAGTGCCATCTGCTTACTGGTGATTTTCGGGCTATCCCTAGATCACCATCCAATTTACCTACTTTCAATGATTTATAGGTTATCCTAGATCACCTATTTACTTACTTTCAATAATCTACTGGCTATTTTCACCGCAAGTGTACGAGTCAAGTTTTACTATAAATGGGGAGAGTATGGGTTATCGTATACACAGAGATTGGTTAAGATTATTATCGATTACCTCGATTGTCATAACCTAACTTTATTTAGGCAGTAAAAATTGAGTTTATAATTAATAAATATTAATACTAAGTTAATTAATATAACTATACTAATATTATGTTGAGATGTTTAGGGAAAATATTACCTATGGATTAGCTTTATTTATAAAAACATGTTTGGTCTCGTTTAGTTTACAATAATGGCGTTAAACCTATATGACAATCTCTGTATCGTAAACTCACTCGCCACCTCTCCTGAGTATAAGACGAGTGAATATGTGATTTCGCGTCAACGAAGAAGTTCCCCTTAACGTTCTAACAACACTAAGTCACATGAGTCTTGCCCCCAATGTCATTGATTGCACACTTTCTAACTCTCACCTGGGTTATTAAATCGTCGCGCTGTGTTTACCCTAGTCTGAATCTGGGGTTACCTCTCTCGAGTGTCAAACCCTATATTCTCTAATTATCTAAATAAGCATAATATCAAAGAATAACTGTAAACACAATCGAAATAGCGAAGAACAACCATTAACAAAACACAACTCAAACGAACAACGATTTCATAAATATTATTAATCTCTAGACAAAATCCGTTTAGCTCATGGTCATAACTATTTATACAATGAGAATAGAGCTAAACATGCTCAAACCATAATCCGAAGTTAAGAAATAAAGAAAGAAACGAGAGAAACTAGTTGTAGTCCGAAGATTTGGCGTTAAAAACCGTTCTGAGATCATTTCTCCTTCTTCACAACGTGCTCTTTGCCTTCTAATTTGGTGGAGCATTCCCCAAAAACCTCTCAATCCTATTCTAACCCTTGGAGCTCTCTAATGGCCGGGGGTTAAGAGAAGAAGATAGGAGAGAGGCTTGAAAATAGAGCAAAATATCTAAATAAATATCTAACAGTTGTGTAGAGTGACCGCTGCGGCGGTGGGCGCACTGCCGCAACGGTGGGTATGTTGGCTAGGTCATAGCCTCGGTGGTGGACTTAATGGTGGGATTAGAGCCATTCTGTTGTTTCACCGCCGCAACGGTAGATCTCACCGCTGTGATAGTGGATGATTAGAATCTTTAAGGCCTTCTCTGCATATTGACCACTGCGGCGATGGGCTACTGGTCTGAATTTTGCCCTTATGCTTATTTTCCCACTGTTCTTCCACAATTCTTGATCTAAGTTGATCGTTTATGATCTGTTTTCATGCCTTTTTACCCCACACACCTGATTTATTCCAAAAAGAATAAAAATGTATTAAAACATATTAAAACGTAATAAACATACTCGAAAACTAATAAATTCGGTTTGGAAATAGATAGGTAGATCACACCTATCAAATACCCCCAAACTTGGAATTTTTCTAGTCCTCGAGCAAAACACCCACACAATACAAGAAAATATAACAACTAATTAAGGAATTAAAAACTAAAAATGAAAAACACTAAAAATAATAATGTGCAAGTTTTGAATATCATCTACCGGTCAAACGATTTTTCCCTCATCGGCCCCTAATCCTATCAAGTTCAAGAATAAAACACACCATGTGGTGTTCTAGAATTTCAACATTCGATGATAGTAAGCGTTATTCTATATCATTTTTCAAAGTGTGCGTGTTAAAACTCAAATATACAACTATCCGTTGATTAGATAGGATCATCTCTTAATAAAGTTCATGACTAAAACCATTAAGGTATAGGGAATCCATACACCTGACCTGGGTTTTATTCTCCACTAATGTAGGCTTGGAGAAATCCAAAAACATCATTAGGACTTGGTTCGGTTTTGGACAAATGGCTAAGGGTATATCGGAATTAAAAAATAGGTCAACATCGTTAACTTGATGATACCCAAGGCACATGATTTGCACTCTCACACTTGAAACCCCATAGATAAATTGAAACAACTCTGAACATATATTTAAGAACGATGTACTCACTTGTCAAAAGAAAAAAAAATTGTACTATATGTAGATATGTTTTTTTTTTTTTTTTTTTTTTTTTTTTTTTTTTTTTTTTAACATGAACCACACCCCCAAATTTATTCTATTTTTACAATTTCATGAGCGTGGTTAAAATGAAAGAAACATGACAAGTGAGAACTCGAATACTAAACCAATCAAAAGTTCACCCCAAAACCCAACCGCTCACTTCAAGTAGCATTTGCAACTACTAACTTGATTCACTCAAATTGTGCCTTCGGTTCAACGATATAGGTTCGGAAGGAAGTTTTATCGGCCAGGGTATTTGTTATGTGTTCAGAATTGAAACAGATATTTGGCTTCGACAGGGTAATGAGGGATAAACATTTAACCAGGTAAGCTTCAAAGGCTCAAGCGATAAAAACGAATGCCTAAATCATATCTCTCGAACTACCTCACCTAGGATTTCGTCTCGAATTTCCCCCTAATCAAGTTCTAAAATCCCTATTGTCATGAATTTGGTTGATAGATAATCGTTTTCAAATAAAATATACAATTATACATTGAGTTTACGTGCTCGTGCATTTAGGATCTACAATAACTTTTACTAAAACGATACGTCAATCGCACAGAACACATATGAATAAGCTTTAAGCTCAACCTCAATAAACAACCAGGAGACAAACTCATCATCGGTTAATGGCCTAGATGAAGTTAAAACTCAGTACATAACAACAACTAGGCTAAACAAACCAATCCTAAACCAACATGCATACAATAAAAACAAAACAACATAAGCTAATAATACTAAAATACTACACATCACTTCCAAACTTAAAACAGGCAGTGCCCAAAATGACCCATCAGTGATCCCAATGATAGCATATAGCATGATAATGAAGATGGGGATTTAGAATACGTACCTGGGAGGTGAGAGAATCTCACCTCAGAATCAAGTCGGCTGTGACGGATTTAATTTTATTTTCCTTGGGTTGCCTCCTAAAAAGCGCATAGTTTATTGTCTTCGGCCCGAAACGGAGAATAGCTCATCAAAGAGAAATTTCCACCCATAGTAAGTGTCGTACAACACTACATATGGGTCTTGATTTAATACGCCTTCAAGACTGGCTAGATATTGCTCTGGATGGCTCATCTTTCAACAACACACCTTACCGGCTAATGTACTTGATGGGCATGGAAGAACATTGCTAATGGCGGTGAAGGACAAGTGCGCCACATCGGATCCTCATAAATATGAGCGTTTGAGATCGGTGGTAACTGTCTATTTGACTAGTCAATCTATTGAGTGTCATAGCTGCCTTATCGGGAACATCTGCTACTTCATCTCAACATGTGTAGATAGTTGGAATTATCTTGAGTAAAACATAGGTTTTTGTTAAGCAAAACATTGATTGCACATATTAGTAAAAATATTGTTTTAAGTGCTCTACATTCTATAGATTCTTCAATGGTCTTCCTTCCAGCATTTCAACTTTATAGGTGCCCAGGATGATGACTTTGGTGATGCGGTAGGGTCATTCCGAATTTGGCCCTAACTTTCCTTCTGCTTGGTCTCGCATGGAAAGGTTAACTTTTCATAGAAAAAGATCACATTCTTTAAATGAGCGTGCTCTATGCACTTGTTATGGTAACGGGCCATCCGTTATAAGCAGTTTATCAAATGTGGGTATGTTCCTCTTTTTCTTCGAGTAGATTTGAGCTCAACACTAGCTCGCATTGGTTTTTGTTGGGATCGTAGTGGACTATCCTACAAGTTGGTAGGCCCAGCTCGATTTGAATTACTACTTCTGATCTGAATACCATTTTGAGTGAAAGGTGTGAATTACCTATCTATTTCCAAACCGAAATTGTTAGTTTTCGAATATGTTTAGTATGTTTTTAGTACATTTTAATATGTTTTTATTCTTTTTGTATTATGACAGGTGTATGGGTGAAAAGGTATGAAATCGGAGCGCAAACGATCAATTCGGACTAAAAACGGTTGGAGAACTGAGGAAAAACAAATGAGGAGGCAATATTCAGAAAGAAACCCACCGCCGCAGCGGTGAAAATACAGAGAAGGGCTATTGATACTGTAAACTCACCACCTAGGCGGTGAAACTGCAGGATGTCTCTAAAATCCACCACCTTCCCTATCGCTGCGGCGAACATTAAACCGACATACCCACCACCTAGGCGGTCAGCTCTGCACAATTTAAATATTTTATTAGATATTTTGAGCCCTATTTAAACCCTCTCCTCTCCTTTAAAATCCCCAGCCATAGGAGACCCCTGAGGGTTCCTAGGATATTAGAGAGTGTTTTGGGGGAGCTCAAGCAAATCCTAAGGGGAAGAACACAAAGCAACGAAGGAGAAGCGACCTTGGAACACTCTTAGTGACATATCTTCAGATTTTGGCTAGTTTCTCTCGTTTCTCGCATCATCTCTTATCTTAGGATTATTATTTGAATATGTTTAGCTCGTTTTACATTGTATAAATCGTTAGGGCCATGAGCTAAACATGGATTATCTTAGGGATTAGCATATTATTTATAAAAATGTGTTTTGGTTGAGTTTGTGTTTCGTTTATGGTTGTTTCTTATAATTTTGATTGAGCTGCCGCGTTTTCTATGATTATATGCTAGTTTAGATATATTGAGAATATGGGTTTGACACTCAAGAGAGATAACCCGGATTTGGACTAGGATAAACACAACACGACAATCTAACGACCTAGGAGGGCGTTAGAAAGTGTGTAATCGATGACGTTGGGGTGAGACTCACGTGGCCTAGAGTCGTTAAGACATTGAGGTGGACTTTTCCATTGACACAAAGTCACATATTCTCCTGTCTTACACTCAGGAGAGGTGGCGAGGGAGTTTACGAACCGAAATTGTCGGATACACCGAACGTCGTTATTGTTAACTAAAATGAAATCAAACGCATTTAAGTAAATAAAGTTAATCCCTAGGCAATCTACTCTCCTAAACAATCTCAATATATTATTTATAGTATAGTTAACTTAATTAGTATTTTAGTTTAGTATTAGTAATAATTAATTAAATATATTTTTATCGCCTAGATAAAATTAGGTTATGATAATAGCGGTAATTGATAGTAATCTCAACTAATCCCTGTGGATACGATACCCGACCAAAAGGTTCATTATACTAAAACTTGATCCGTACGCTTGCAGTGAAAGTGGCAACGCTTAATTAGCGGCTACCAAGTTTTTGGCGCCGTTGCCGGGGATTGGTTATTGACACAGTCCATTTTCGACAATCGCTACCAAGTTTTTGGCACCGTTGTCGGGGATTGGTTGTTGACATAGTCCATTTCCCGCAATCACCAGCAAGTTTTTAACGCCATTTCCAGGGATTCGTAGTTCATCAAATTCAATTTCCGACGATCGCCGCCATGTTTTTGGTAACGATTGTTGAGGATTGGTTTGATTGGGTTATTGTCAATATTGTGAGTAAATAAATTGATTTTGATTTAGGCATTTTTTTTTTGTCTTCGTGTTTATAATTTTTCTTTGTAGTTTTGTTTTTGTTTTCTTGTAGGGTGCTTGAAGATGTTAGATCGACAGGTACTCTTGCATTTGTTTCATCGCAACATCTCGCCAGTCTTGAGGGCATGTGTTGGGTTGAGGACATTAAAACCACTTGCTTCTTGGGAGGTAACCCAAGGAAAAAAATAAATTAGATCCATCTCCGTTGACTTGAAACGGAGGAGAGACTCTCTCGCCTCCCAGGTACGTGTCTGAACCCATGTCTTCATTATCATGCTATAAATTGTCATTGGGATTGTTGACAGGGTTGTTGTGATCATTTCATGTTTAAGTCGAGTGTGATGTGTTAGTATAGTATTATATGTTTAGTTGTAGTTTATGTCTTGTTTTACGTGTGCATGCTTGTATAGTTTAGTTGTTGTTTTGTGCTAAGTTTTGACGTCATCTAGGCCTTTGCCGATGAGTCTGTCCCCTGATTGTTTATTGAGGTCGAGCGGAAAGCTCATTCATGTGTGTTTTGTGTGCTTAACATATCGTCTTAATAAAATTTATTGTAGATCCTAAATGCACGAGCACATAAACTCAATATAGCATTATCTAATTGATTTAAAACCGATTATCCTTCACTCAATTTCATGACAATAGGGATTCTAGGACATGATTTGGGGGAAATTCGAGGCAAAATCCTAGGTGAGGTGGTTTAGGAGATATGATTTAGGCATTCATTTGATCGCTTGAGCCATTTGAAGTGTACCATGCAATATCGTTATCCCTCATTACCCTGTCGAAGCCAAAATGCCAATTCAATTTCTGAACATTTATCAAATACCCCAGTCGATTGAACTTTTTTCAAACCTTTATTGCTAAACCAAAGGCATATTTGAGTGAATCAAGTTAGCATTCATATATGCTACTTGATATGAGCGGTTCCATTTAGGGTGAACTTCTAAATTGGTTCGTTATTCGAGTACTCGCTTGTCGTATGTCGTTCATATTTTTGCATAGTCCTAAAATTGTAGAAATTTGAATGAGTTTGGGGGTGTGTTACTTATTCCTTTTTGCACACTGTTAAAATTTAAATATTCGAACGAGTTTGGGGGTGTGTTATGTGGAAAAAAAAAATTAAGTTTCTTTTTGACATGACAAGTGAGTACGACATTCTTAAACGTATGTTCAGGGTTGTTTCTAATTAAACTATGGGGTTTTGAGTGTGAGAGTGCCAAGCGATGTGCCTCGGGTAAGGTTAAGTTAACGACGTTAACCTATTTTCTATTCAAATTTACCCTTGGCCATTATTCCAAAACCGAACGAAGCCCTACTGATCTTTTTGAACCTCCGAGCCTACATTAGTGGAGAATAGATCCCATGTCAGGCATATGGATTCCCTATACCTAAAAGGTTTTAGTCGTGAACTATATTGAGGGGTAATCCCATCTAATCAATGGATAGTTGTATATTTGAGTTTAATCACACACACTTAAACATAATCTAGATTGGTGCTTACTATTTTTGAATGTTGAAATTCTAGAACACCACACGGTGTGATTTATACTTGAACTTGATTGGATTGGGGGCCGATGAGAGAAAATCTTTCGACCGGTAGATGATAATCAAAACTTACACATTTTTGTTTTTAGTGTTTTTTGTTTTTTCAATTTCGTAATTAGTTTTTATATTTTCCTCGTATTATATGGTTGTTTTGCTCGAGGACTAGCAAAATTTCAAGTTTGGGGTATTTGATAGGTGTAAATTACATATCCATTCCAAACCGAAATTGTTAGTTTTCAAGTATATGTAGTATGGTTTTAGTACGTTTTAATATGTTTTTATTTTTTTGTAATAAAATAGGTGTATGGGTAGAAAGGTATAAAATCGGAGTGCAAACGATCAATTCGGACCAAAAAACGATCGGAGAACGGTGGAAGAACAAGAGAGGCAAAATTCTGAAAGAAGCCCATCGTCGCAGTGTCCAGACCACTGCCGTGGTTGTGAAATGCAGAGAAGAGCTATTGATGTTGTCAACTCATCGCCTAGGCGGTAAAAACCTGCGGGATGTCCTTGAAATCCACCGCCGCGGTGAACGTTAAACTAACATACCCACCGCCTAGGCCGTGAATCCCACCGCCTAGGCGGTCAAGCTCTGCACAGTTTAGATATTTTATTAGATATTTTAGCCCTATTTGAAAACAACTCCTCTCCTGTAAAAGCCCCGGACATAGGAGACCCTAAGGTTCCTAGGATATTAGAGAGTGTTTTGGGGGAGCTCAAGCAAATCTTAAGTGGAAGAACACAAAGCAACGAAGGAGAAGTGATCTTGGAACACTCTTAGCGACAAATCTTCGGATTATGGCTAGTTTCTCTTGTTTCTCTCTTCATCTCTTATCTTAGGGATTATTATTTGAGCATGTTTAGCTCGTTTTACATTGTATAAACGTTAGGGCCATGAGCTAAATATGGATTGTCTTAGGGGATTAACATATTATTTATAAAAATATGTTTTGGTTGAGTTTGTGTTTTCGTTTATGGTTGTTCCTTAGAATTTCAATTGTGTTGCCATGTTTTCTATGATATATGTTAGTTTAGATATATTAAGAATATAGGGTTTGACACTCGGGAAAGGTAACCCCGAATTTGGATTAGGGTAAACACAACACGACAATCTAACACTTGGAGGGCATTAGAAAGTGTGCAATTCGATGACAGTGGGGCACGACTCACATGACCAATAGTCATTAAGAAGTTGAGAGGGATTTTTTCGTTGACACAAAGTCACGAATTTTCCAGTCTATACTCAGGAAAGGTGGCGAGGGAGTTTACGAACCAAGATTGTCGGATACGCCGAACACCGTTAATGTTAACTAAAACAAAATCAAACGCATTTAAGTAAATAAAGTTAATCCCTAGGCAATCTACTCCCCTAAACAATCTCAATATACTATTTATAGTATAGTTAACTTAATTAGTATTTTAGTTTTGTATTAGCAATAATTAATTAAATACCATTTTTATCGCCTACATAAAATTAAGTTATGATAATCACGGTAATTGATAATAATCTCAACCAATCCCTGTGGATACGATACCCGACCAAAGGTTCCATTATACTAAAACTTGATCCGTACGTTTATGGAGATAGTAGTAACGCTTAATTAGCGGCTACCAATGAGCAATTGTTTCCAAATAGAGATCTTCAAGGTGGTGTGTTGGGCCACAACACCGAGGGGAGATCATCCTCCTGCTTATCTTTGGACTTCTCCAATCACATTTTTAGTGTATGCAAAATAGTTTAGTTGGTTACATCTACTTGTTCGTTGGATTGCAGGTGACCTGGAGTTAACATATGGTGCCGCATTCCTAGGTTGGTACAGAAGTCGTCGAATAGGGTGCAGTCAAACTATGAGCCATGGTCTCTTACGCCTGTGGGACCCCAAATACATACGATGTGCTTCTAAGTAAAATCTCTTATCTTGCCATTGGTGATCTTTGCTACGACTTTGGATTCTATCCATTTAGTGAAGTAGTATATAGTGATGACGAGGAACTTCTTTTGAGCTTCAGAGATAGGAAAGGGCCCGAGATTGATTGTTAACTCTTCGTTAGGCGAATAGCCATGGTCCAGACTTTAGCAGTTGACCCGTAGCTAAGGTATTGATATCTGGTCTAAGTATTTAGAATTTATCGCATTTCTTGACCAATTCCTTAGCGTCGATCTCTATTATTGGACAGAAGTAGCCTTATTTGAGTGTGATTCTGGCGAGAGATCGTGTGCTTTGAGTGGTTACTGGAAAGACCTTCGTGGATATCCAAGAGGACCAAGTGGCCCTCATCTGGGTGCAGATAGTGTAGTAGTATCCCCATGAAAGACCTCTTATACAAGATGCCTTGTAGCAAGGTGTACCAGAACACTCGATAACAAACTTTCTTGGCCTCACTTTCTACTCTGGGAGGAGTCTATCGTGGAGGTAACTATAGATGGGGCTCGTCGAGCTAGACTAGTGCATTATCATCTCTATCTACTTTTCAGGTTTATCACAACTGTGCTGTGATACTTTCGACCAAGATGTTTTGATGTCTCGGTGAGTCAAAGGCTGAAGCTAAGTTAGCCAGTGAATCAGCATGCTTATTCTCTTTCCATGGAATCTACTTGACGGTAACCTTTTTGAACCCTTGTAGTAGGAGCATGGATTTGCTCAAGTATTGTGCCATTTTGTCCTCCTTAGTGGCGTACTACCCATTGATCTAATTTGCTACCAGGAGGGAATCGTACAAAATTTTTGCTTCAGTGGCGTCGGGTACTTTAAGGATCCTCTTAGAAGGTATCTAACAGGTGTAATTTACCTATCAATTTCCAAACCAAACTTGTTAGTTTTCAAGTATGTTTAGTACACTTTAATACGTTTATATTCTTTTTGCATAAATAAGGTGTTTGAGGTGAAAATGCATGAAAACAGATCAATAACGATCAAATCAGACCAAGAACGGTGGGAAAACAAGCATATTAGAAAGATTCATATCTGCAGTCTACCACCGTGGCGTCTAAACCACTGCCGTGGTGGTCAAAATGTAGAGAAATG
>JAENRU010000086.1:0-22594 GCA_016647705.1 Eucommia ulmoides | reverse complement strand
TTGCTATTTTCCACATATGTCGTGGTAAGCTTTATGAACATCACTCTTAGTTGGAGATTTTTTTCAAATGGGTTGGTTAGAAAGTGGATGAATTTTTATGCGTTATAAAAATTTTTTGGGTAATATTTGCGTTACAGACAAAGTTATTATCACTGGATAACCACAATTTGAAGTCTCTGGTTACTGCTTGGATGGGAGAACATCGTTACACTGGTGATTTTGATGCTTCTCACACGATATGACATAATAAACCCTAGACGTATTTTTTTTATGACATGTTTCATTACTTTAATTTAATGATGTCAATACTCACTGTTTGTTAGATATATTTGCCAACCAATGTGGATAGGGCTGGCAAAACAGGTAACAGGTCGTGTAACAGGTCATTACACGATAACACAAAACACGATAAGACCCAAACACGAACACGACACGATAAGCTTATCGTGTCAGACTACCCAAACATGAACACGACACGAAAATTATCGTGTCGACACGACACGACACGATAATTTTTCGTGTCACACGATGACACGAAACCTATCAGGTAAACACGACACGATAAGACCTGATAGGTTTCTATTATACATTAATCTACCCATTACACGTTAACTCATTACACGTTAACGACCTGTTAACCTGTTAATTTAAAACCATCTTAACAAATTATTCTATATATTAAGTACTAATTTGTAATATTTGATAATTTGGGAGGTGTAAAAATAATTTATTAAATTACCGGGTAACCTATTGGGTCACAGGTTATCTTGTAACCTGAATACAAGAAATTCTTATCGTGTAACCTATTGGGTTATCAGGTCAACCTGATAACCTGCACTATTTCTTATCAGGTTATCGGGTCTGACACGATAACGACCCAATACCTGATAAGCAAAACCTAGACCTGCTAATTTCGTGTCGGTCTCGTGTCTTGTCATCGTGTAAATACCTGTTTTGCCAGCCCTAAATGTGGATCAAACACATTGGTTTCCCGTGGTTGTGGATTTTGTTGAAATGAAGGTCTTTGTTCTTGATTCTTTGATGTGCTAAAGAACCTCTAATACCCACGAAGATAGGGCCAAATGCTTGATAAGAAATTAACATTGTTTAAATCCGTGCTTTTAGTTTTAAAGCAATATGTTGATGACTTTGTTGATGTCTGTCTTGTCGTACATGTATGTAGGTGAAATACCTTCATGAGATGTGTGTACAAAATTTCGGTACGAAGATGAAAAATGTCAATATGTGGAGTTTCTCAATTGAAGTCGCTAATTAGGCACCACAGCAACCAAACACGTAATCATTAACAATTCATTGGAACGAACTAGTATTCATAAGTTTCATAAATATATATATATATATATATATATATATTATATATATATATATATATTCTTGTTTTTATATCATACTTGTTTCAGATTTGATTATGGAACGTAATGAAATTGATGCAAGCTGATCTACTGCATCCTCGAATGAATTTTAAGGTAGGCTTAGTGCATGGTCGTTTTTGTTCTAACCTTGATTGCCCTAAAATTAATACATCACTAAACATGTTCTGAATTTACTTCCTGTTTCAGTTCGACTCCAATGTATCTAGGGTTCGACTTGCATTGGATTTGATTATGTCCGATGGGAATTTAGTCAGAGATGAAGTGGTGCATAAAGCAGAGGAATCAACAAAACAAAATGATCAAAGGTAATCCAGGATCAAGAACTGCGAACCATCAACACTCTGAAAGGTTGCGGGACCCTGTGGTGCCTCCACATTTAGTGAAGTTCGGTTGGGATTGTCGGGGCATTCTCGGACCGAGCGGCCTTACTTTTTACATCAGAAACATTTGTCTTCGCTCACTATTGGAGAACGAAAACTTTCCACGCCTGACCGTCAATTGGTCTTGATCCCAAGAGTGTACGATCCATGTTACCCTAAAAATGGAGCCCATAGTCTTGAGATTAGAACCGATTGGTGTTCGGGCGAATTTTTTTCGTTATCCCATCGAGTGAGCAAAGACACATGTTTCATTGTGAAAAGCCAGACCGCTAGGCCCGAGTCACATGTTCCTATATAAAAAATAATGCCACTGAGTAGTGTTCATGAAAGAAAAAGGTGATATTTTTTTGTAATCATTTCGTATTCGGTGAATCTTTGTTTTTTGACTATTTTGTTAAATTGTATTGGTGGATTTTTATTTCTTATTTTTTTTTGGGTTTTGTTTGTTACTGTTAACTTGTGTAACTTTTTTCTATCCTATTTTATCTTATTTGTCCATGCTACTATTCAGGTGTTTGGTAGTGTTGCTTGTTCCTTCTACTTTTTACCCAAGCTTCTGCTTCTATTATGGTTGCTTGGGTTAGTTGCTTTTTGCCTCAGATCAATACAACAATTGTTTCTTCATGCTGTTGTTGAGGTATTTTCGAGGTGGGTTTTCTTGTTTACTGTTTGCATGGATGGATTAATTACACTTTCCATGATGTTAGGTGTGTTTAATTAATGTTGTTGTTGTTGTTCCTCAAAAGATAGAATAAAAACCGAAATATTGAAAAAAAAAACATATTGTTTCTGTTCTGATTTGAGAATTTTTTAACAAATTTGTAGGATGAGAAACAGATTCTGTTGTTTCTGTTCATGAAAAAATAAGGCCATTTTTGTTTCGTATTTCTATTCCCTAATAAATTGGGAAACAAAAGAAAATATACCGTAATTAAAGAAAAAATGTTTATGTTCTGCTCCCCATACTTTTACAACAAATTTCAGAAGACAACATAATTTTTTCCAGATTAATGTTTGTGTTCCCAAGTTTTTTAGGAACAAAAATAGAAAACTTAAAAGAGCATTTTATTATTGTTCCGTGTTTCTTTTTTCCTCTTTCCCAAAAACTCAGAAATATGAACAAAAATATGTTTTGATTTCAGTTTTTCTTTATTTCTTTTCTTTTTTCTTGTTAAAGATATTTTGGGATTAATCGTTTTCATATATACACAAATTTGGGAAGGCCCACAAATTCGATAAAATTTGTGGGATTCTAACATGCACCCTCACGTACAACAATAGAATGTTGGTAATGCAAGGGTGATAAGTTCGGCATATGGATTCCCTTATCTAAGTTCCCTAGACTTGTGCAGATGTGTTCTAAGAATGGGTATGTTCTTTAACTTATTGTTGGAAAAGTTGAACGCCATTCCAAACATTTAGGTCCTGTTTGAATTATCTTATTTCTATTTATCATATTCTTAAGGAGAATTCAAGAAATACTCATTATGCACTCTCAAAATATTGGGAATAAAAACGTCTTTACTAAACGCGTTTCTGTACATTAATGCAAAAATTTTGGAAGCAAGAACGAAATTGTAATCAAACGGGGCCTAAAGTGTTAGGAATTAGAATTTTTTTTGTTTCTTTCCTTGTCCATTTCATTTGGTCTATTCATATCTTTTAGTTCTTGATCTATAGAAAGTAAGAACATTTTATTGAAATCTTTCTAGCTACTGTTGTTGATGTATTTCCGAACTTGTTTTTGTTGTTTGCTGTTTTGTCCATGCTGTTGTGTCTGGGGTTGAAGGCTTTTTTCTTTACTGTTGTTTGTTGTTTATCCCTACTGTTGGGGTTGTTTCCGGGCTTGTTACGGATGGTTGGTCCTCTTCGGTGCTTTTCTCTAGAAAAAAGATCAATTTTCAACTCAAATGAGCACTTGTTTGGTGTTGGCATTTTTTAATTTTCCTAATATTGTTAGTGGTAGCTTATCTTTGATTGGATTGGTTATACTTGCTGTATTACTTGTATATATATAGGTGTAAGACCCTGATTTTTTATTTAAATTCGTATTTTAAAAAGTTTAATAATAATAATAATAATAATAATAATAATGGGATAGATGGCGTAATATTATTTGATTTAAATATTTTAGGGGTCAATTTATAATTTTTAAAATATTAAATATTAATTTGGGTTTAATTCAAAACTTAACAAAATAGAGGGGGATTAGTGTAATTCAACTAATATGTTTTTCTTCCTACGACCAACAGTTTGCCCGCACGCATAATATTATATATATATATATATATATGTATGAAAGATTGGCCACATGTCCTTCCGAGCTCCGTTTGATTGCATGTTGCATTTATATATATATATACACCACACACACATGCACACACGCAGGAGAAGGAAGGAAGAGAAATCGAAAACGGAGAAAGAGAAAGTAGAGAGAGAGAACGTCCGATGATGGGGAAGTTGGTGGGCCGTCGATCGTCGGTGGGATGGGGTTGTCATATGTTCGTCGTGTGTGTGTGTGATGCAGTGTATGTGTATGTGGTGAGTTCGGTCAGTGAGTTTCGTCGACGGAGGTGGCGGTGGTGTGTGTTTGATCGCCATCGTCGTCGCCGGAATTGGCCGAAGTGAAGTGTAGTTTAGAGAGAGAGAGAGTAGTGCATGCGTGTGTGTGTGTGTGTGTGCCTGCTATGTGTGGGTATTCTTCAGTGTTGTTGGTGTATGTGTGTGTGCGCAGATGGTGGGGATGATCGGCGATCGTCACGGTGTCGTCGCCGGTGAGTGGGAGTATGAGTTCTGGTTGGGTATATAAGTGTTTAGTTGTAGGTACGTGATCAGGGGTGTGTAGGTGTGTTTTCTGTGTGATTATAGTTGTTATAGGTAGTCGTTGCCAGAGTGGAGAGTAGAGAGAGAGGGTGTCGTTGACTTTGCGGGGTGAGCGTTATTGTGTGTGTTTTGTTCTGAGGTCCGGTGGTGCGTGTGTGGGTTGTTCTTCAGTCTTGACGGTGTATGTATGCTCCTCCGACAAGTGTGTATGTGTATCGTCGTCGGACAGTGTGTATGTGTGTGTTGTAGGTGTCGTGTGTGTGTGTGCGAATCAGACTGTAGTGATGGTGAATGCGTGTGTTTAGCGTTTGGGGGAGTGTATGTGTGTGTGATTGATTGAGGATGGCCGGCCGACAGAGGCGGTAAAAGAAGATGGCATGATCGGAGGTTCGTCGGCGGCGGCTGCAGCGGCGGAACCGCAAACAGAAGCGGGAAAGAAAGAAAAAGAAAGGAAAAAAAAAAAAGAAAAAGAAAAAAAAAAAAGAAAGAAAAAAGAAAGAAAAAGAGAAAAAGAAGAAGAGAAAATTGCACAAACCCCCCCCCCAATTGAAATAAAAATTCAATCTCGGCCATCGGAAAATCCGGGAAAAGTAGAATTTCGAATTTCTTTAATATATGTATTTAATTGTCTAAATTGAAATGGCGATAGGAAATAGTGAGACCGTTCACATGAATAAATTCGATATAGTAAACTGTAACGAAGTAATATTAGTTGAATAATAATATTTCAAAGATGGGGAATAGGAGGTCACGGAAATTAGGGCCTGCATTTCATGGTTACGTCATTTTTATATAAATATTAACTTAGGCCCTGTCACTATTAGGTTCGTAGGTATCGGAGTACTAGTAGATAATAGGGGTTAAAGTCTTCGAAAATGGATAATCAGGTGAGTTTACTGTCTTCTTGCCAAACTATTTTCTATACATATATGATGACATATGTGTTTACTTATACTGTACGATTTCATAAATGATATGGATCAAGTTTTTGGGGTGAGTTGGTAAAATGAATTTTCGGGAAATTTTGTTGGTTTCGAAAAAGAAGGATTAAAAAATAATTTTCATTGGATATAAGTGGTTTATATTCTCCCATAAGGGGTGTGGATTTTTTGACGATGTGGTGTGAAAATGTATTTCTTCCCGTAAGGGATGTGGATTTTTAAATATACTGATGATTTTGACGATACCATAGTTGTTCTCCCGAAAGGAATGTGGATTATATTTCTCCCCGTAAGGGGTGTGGATCTTCCCATGGGATGTGGATGTTTCTCTCCATAAGCAGTGTGGATTATATCCCCCCCCCCCCCAAAAAAAAAGGGTGTGAATTATATTTCTCCCCCAAAAAAGGGGTATGGATATTTCTCCTCAAAAAGGGGTATGGATATTTCGTAGGAAGGCATTCCTACGGATGTTACGGTACCATTACAACTCCCAATCGTGAGGTTAAAACTATCACTATGGCTAGCCAGTGTGTGTTGTGGTGGAGTGGTGGTTTAAGATGTGTATTTGAGATGTGGTGTTTTACTTATATTTGGTGATTTATTATTTATTATGGTAATTGGTATGATTTTATACTAGATGGATTTGGATGAAACTTATCTATATCGCTTTATTTTCACTGTTTATATACTGGAGATTTTACGAGCTATGTGGTGTTTATATACTTACGCTTGATCCATTTAGATGTTGTAGATATGAATTCTTGTTATAAAATATTTTTACGAAGAAGACAGTACACTCACGGATGAAGCATATAGGAGTCGGTTGATCCCCTACTGGCACTAGTTAGAGTTATGCGGGTCAAGCGTTGGAGTCATATGAGAGTAATTTGAGATGAGCTGTCACAGAATGAACCATAGGGTGGTTCATGAGATATATTTTGTTGTTCTTATTTTTGGGACAGATGTATCTATATAGTATGAAGTTATTATATATATGTGACGTGTAGATGAAAGTTTGTATATTTTTGCAATTAAGTTGGTTAGCCAAATGATGTCATGTCAATGTCACACTGGCCCTACGGTGACGGGTGTCCGGGGTGGAGTGTGACACTAGGGGTCTTTAATTCCTTTATAATACAATACACATTTAACCAAAAATAAAAAATCAATAACTTGTATTAGGTTGGTTGTTGACATGTATATAAACTGTGTTAACAAGTTCTTAACTTTAATGACCAGTTCCTTTGACTGTTGTTGTTAGGATCTAGGTTTGGTGTTCTTATGCAGGTTCCTGTTTGCTATGTTGTTTGGTTTCCTCGTTTTAGGGTTTAGTGTTTTGCTTGTATGGCTACTGCATTTATATCTCCCCGGGTGCAGGCAGCGTATTGGTTTGGTTTGCTTTTGGATTCTACCGTGTTCTTCTCTTTTAGGTTATCGATTTTGGATTAGCCTTGGAAGTTCTGATTGCTGACTTCACTGTTAGTTTTGATTGATTATTCCATGACCAATTAATACATGCCGATTAGGTTGTTGTATAGGCAGTCTCCTATTTGTTTGAGGATGTCTTGGTTTGTATGGTTGGTTTAGGCCTTCCTTGCATTGCTTTTCTCATGTATTGGTTGGGGTTTTTAATTCTCCTATTAATGAAATTTTCCCTTTATTTTAAAAATTAAAATTAAAATTAATAACTTGTAATTGGTAGGTCATAGGTAAACAGACAAGTCTTATTGGTTCGTGTCAATCCATCTTGTTTCTTATTATTGTGTAGCATAATAGATTTATCTTAATACATCGGCGGTAATTTTCGTGTCCTGTTCGCTTTCAAGTTTTATGACACTGGCTTATTGTGTTATGCTCGTGTCATGAAATTAAACGCATCAATTACATTTTTCACCCAAATTTTAAACAAATCGAAGGCATTAATTAACTTTTGCACACAATCATAAACAAATTAAAACAAAATAAGAACCTACACTTTTTAAATATTACACTTTCAACCCAAACTCATAAAGAAATTAAATCAAAATGGCACTAGTTCATTACACTTTCAACCCACACTTTTAAACAAATTAAACCAAAATAGCACCAATTGATTACAATTTTCATATAAGATAATTGAAGGTATCAATTACACTTTCAACTCACACTCTTAAACAAATAAAACCAAAATAGGCACCAATTGATTACAATTTTCATATAAGATAATTAAAGGCATTAGTTACACTTTCAACCCACACTCTTAAACAAATTAAAACAAAATAGGCACCAATTGTTTACAATTTTCATATATTTCTCTCTCCTACAAGTCCCTTCCACAAATGTTACAAGTTCAAATAGGCTAAATTAAAAAATTAAACTAACTAACTAACAATTTTTTAAATAATATATTAATTTAGATTTTCCTACACATGAAAGGGGCCAAAGTGTAATTTTTAATTTAACAACTAAATTAACAAATTAAACAAATATTTTTTAATTAAATAACTAAATTCATAAATAAACTAACTAATCAACAATTTCAACTAAATTCAAAAACCAAACTAACGAACTAACAATTTATTTTAAAACTATATATTAAACATTTATATTTTCTAATTGTCAAACTTTCAGGGGCCAAAGTGCATATTTTTTTAATTAAATAGCTAGATTAAAAAAAACTAAACTAACTAACTAACAATTTTTTCAAATAATATATTAATTTAGATTTTCCTACACATGTGAAAGGGGCCAAAGTGTAATTTTTAATTTAACAAGAATTTTTTTAAATAAAGAGGTGAAAAATATTTTTTTAATGGGGATCTTAGTGTCAAAAGATGAAGGAGATAAATATAACAAAAAAATTATAAGGAATATTTATTGTTTTATTTTTTAATATTTAATATTTTTAAATTATTAAAGATAAAATTATCATTACATTAAAAAAAATTAATATTTTTTAACCTATAAAGAATCTAAGTAGTGTTTGACTAAAATGATAGGAGAGTGATTTGTATTTTTAAATAACAGAGAAAGTGTGCTTTTCAAAAAAAAAAACCAGAAATAACATACAAACAAGAACAACAGATGGTGAACATTTTTTCTTTTTGGTTAAAACACCATGTTGAACAAGGTTTTTAAACAAAAAAACGTCATTTAAAGTTGAGTTAATGATACAAATGCTATTATAGATAGCATCCTCAAAAGAAAAGTGCATTTTAGTAATAATTTCAACTCCAGAAATACTATTAAGCCATTTGCAAATACTATTTAAGCCATAGATGGTGCCCTGTTACAATTGAGAATTAAGCCAAAAGCCCAGACTTTTTGGATGTTAAGAAATGAGTGAAGATTAATGGCTTCCATTCATTTTGTTTCAAAAATAAATTATAATTAAAAATATATATTATTTTTGGAAAGAAAATAGGTAAGTTAAAAACTATTTATTAGATTTCTATCCCATATCTATCATTTGAGAGTACTCAATCCATTGTATAAATCAAAAGAGTTATCCCACTTGAAATCATGTGATTTTAAATTGAAACTTCTAATACTTTTAAACGTTATAATTTTAATAAAAAGCAAGGTAAGGTTGCGTAAATAGACCTAAATGATCCTCCGTTCCCCGAATTCGTGCATAGCGAGAATTTTGTAGCACCGACTGCCCAATTTTAATAAAAAGAATTATTTGATGTGAATAATAATTACATAAAGGCAGTTTTTGGTTAATAGATTTAAAATCAAGTTTTCATTTGTAATGGAAATATTAATCAACAAAATTATTCATTTGAAAATAATTTTGTAGAAAGAGAGTGGAAAGAGTGATGAAAAATCCAAAAGAAGATGATGCCAAAAACAGACTTTTGAGAGGGAAATGGACTTCTCTTTAGGAAGTAAACTGAGTTATACACGTCTTTAGTACTATAAATCTCTATTCTCTTGAATGGGAAAGAGAGTGTATTTTAATTTTAAACAAAGAGGAAATGGAGTCGCTCAATTCATCTTCCTTATGGTGGCCGGTGGTGTTTCAAGGTGCTTTTTCTTCTCTCGTTTTTTTCTTTTATCACTCTTGCCGCCATGATCAGAGCCTTGATTCGTTTTAAGTAGGCCTTCTCCATAAATATGCCTGCTTCAAATTGTGGTTATCCCAAGACGTCTTCTTGGAATGGGAGTAGTGATTGTTGCAAATGGGAAGGAGTCACCTGCGATCTATTGACAGGCTATGTGATAGAGTTGGATCTCTCTTGAAGTTTCCTTCAAGGGACCCTCACTCAAATAGCACCCTCTTCGAGTTCTCTCACTTCGGTGTCTCTATCTTTCCAAAATGATTTTTATCCGTCTCAAATTTTACCAAATTCATAAACTTAACCAATTTGACGCATCTAATCCTTATCTCCTCCGGCTTTCATGGCGTAATCCCATCCAAAATCTTGCTTGAAATCTTTCTCTTGTTCTAAAGGAGTATTCTCTAGACAAAATGGGTTGAGATTGCCACCTGAAAATTTCAAATTGTTTCTTCCAAACTTAACCCAACAATACCTTATGCTCGAAAACATTAATATATCCTCAGTCATGCCCATGAATTTATCTTCTTTAGAAACAATTTGTCTTAGTAACACAAGTTTGCAAGGGAAACTACTTGAGACTATTTTCGAGTTGCCATATTGTTCTTCTCCGTGTAAGAGAAAACCAAGATCTCAATACACAGCTACCGAAGCTTAACAGTTTCTCTCTCCAGGAAATAGTTTTCAAGAACCAGTTTTGCTGGAGAATTTCCAGATTCAATAGGAGCCGATCTCCTTACGCTCTTGGATGTTTCAGAATGTGGACTAGAGGGACCAATTCCAAAATCACTTGGGAACCTCACAAATACGTTAGATTTGTCCCTCGGACCAACAATTTAATTGGAACAATCCCATATTCACTCTCCAATTTTTGCATCTGGAGTCTTTAGATCTTTCACAGAATAACTTAGAAGGACCAATTCCCGATTCGTTCACCAACTTGGCAAGGTTTCCATACCTAATTAAATAGACCTATCTAATAACTCTCTTAGTGGTACAATTCCATCGTGGATATTTTCTCTTCCTTCGTTGATGTGGCTATACCTAGCATCTAATAGATTCACGGCATCTTGAAGATTTCAAAATTGATTCACTAGAGTCGTTTGATTTAAGTAACAATGAGCTTCAAGGCTTTGTTCCACAGTTAATTTCGAAACAAGTGATCCTATCTTTTCTTAATCTTCAATCCAACTTCTTCCAAGGACGAGTCCTATTTCCACCTCGACAAATAGTTTCTTTATGATCTCAAAAAATGCATTCACTGGAGAAATCCCAGCGGAGATTTACAATTTGATCTCCCTTCAAATTATCGATGCATCTTACAATCGATTGAGTGGTGTATCCCACCATGTTTGGGAAATTTTAGTAGTGAACGCGTAGTGCTAGATCTGCAGATGAACAACTTCTTTGGAACCATTCAACACAAGACGTAACAATTTAAGGACCTTAAATCTAAACGGGAATCATTTGAAATGGCCAATTCCACTATCATTGATCCACTGTCGACAATTGGAAGTTTTAGTTCTAGGAAATAATAAGTTGAGCGGTGCGTTCCCCATCTGGCTTCAAACTCTTCCCCAAATACAGGTTCTTATCTTAAAGGCAAATAAATTTCAGGGTTCCATTGGCACTTTCAAGAGCGAAAGATCATTTAATAGGTTGCGAATTCTGAATCTCTCGTAAACAATTTCTCTAGACATCAGCAGGAAAAGAATTTTGGAAGACTCAACGGTATGATGATTGGAAGTGGAAAACAAGAAGACTTAAATACATGGTGGATGACATCTATTATCAAGATACAGTGATGGTGAGTATGAAGGGTTTCGAAACTGTACTTCGGAAGATCTTACTACATTCACTACAATTGATCTATGCAACAATTTCACTGGAGAAATCCCAAGTATCATTGAAACTTCAATGCATTTTAGGACTCAACTTATCCGACAACGGACATACTGGTTAATCCCTCAATCATTGGGAAAATTGTTGAATCTTAAATGGTTGGATCTTTCCACAAATAAACTTATGGGCCGAATTTATGAGGAATTGACAAGTCTAACTTTTCTTGAGGTCTTAAACCTTTCAACTAATCATTTGGTGGGACAAATACTAAGAGGTAAACAGTTCAATACATTTCAAAACAATTCCTATGTGAAAACTCTAGATTATGTGGTTTCCCACTGACCAAAGGTTGGAGATATAAGGCGCCACATCAAGCTCAGAATACCAACTTAGAAATGGATGATGATATTCGTCCCCCAAAAACCAGCAGCATCCTACACTTTAGTTTCAAATTTTCAGTAGCCCCATCCTCAAGAACACACGATTTTAGATTCTTGATTAATTCATTTATGGGTGTTCCCCTACGGACAACCAAAGATTTTACAATTGATATACTGTAATAAACCCGAACTCGGTACCTTCCAATATTCTACCTCCCCCAATACAATAACAATCGAACGTGATCCATTTCAAGCGGCTATTATTTTACAAGGCAAAATAAAAAATTAAAAACCTGCATCAGTTACGTATTTTTAACAACTTAAACTCGTTAAGTATACTTGATAGATAAAAATTATATTTTCAAATATTATTTTATATAAATTTACTATTTTAGATTTTCTAATTTGTCAAACTTTGAGGGGGCAAAAGTGCATATTTTTTAATTAATTAAACTCGTGAAAGAAGAACATAACCAAGAATATGGCCATGGCAAAAGCAAAAAAAAATGTATTTTTTACTTCTGTCATTACCATATTCTTGGCTATGTTCTTCTTTCACGAGTTAATTTGTTACAAATATATAGCCGATTCAGGTTTTTCATCTTCATATAAATTAAAATAAAATTTAGATAAAAGTTTTAATATATTGTTTTAAAATGAATTGTTAGTTAATTTGAGTTTAATTTTTTAATTTAGTTGTTTAATTAAAAAATTATTGATGAAGTCGAAAAACCTGCATCAGCTACCTATTTTTAATATTTTCAAATATTATTTTATATCATTTATATTTTCAAATATTATTTTATAATTTTAATTTTATATTTTTCCAATTTGCTTAAACTTTGAGGGACCAAAGTGCACAATTTGTAATACACATTTTTTAATATTCAAATTAAAAAATTGAACTAACTAACAAATTTTAATGATTTTTTTATTTTTCTAATCCCTTAAGAGTTAGGTTAGGTCTTAACCCAAACTAACTGTAATGTTAGTTCTTCACCCAACCGCACGCCTAATTAAAGTTTTAGCCCCCAACAGTTAGGAAATAGAGGAGATGGGCGATGCTACTCCCGCAATTTCATGGACGGAGCTAAAAGAGGACAATTCGGTTATGGTAAGTTCTTCTCTCAGTTTCGGCAGTTACCATTTACGTTCATATGTCTTCTTGTTCAAGATTCATTCATTTTAAAGACATTTTCGTGGTTCGATGCTTCAATTCCTTCGTTTTTGTTTTGTTTTTCTTTAGTTCTTCATTGTTTTGAGTTTCCATTTTCTGTTCCACCTCCCAAGTTCTGGTGCGATCTCTCTCTCTAGCAAGCACCCTCTCTCTCTCTAAAAAGTTTGTCTGAAATGATGAACTGATTACTAATGAAGTTGATGATGATAATGGTGTAGGGAAATTTGAAAATGATGGCCAACGAGAATGGGCAAGTGAGCATGGGGACCGGCGGAGCCGGGAGGAACGGACTGCCGAAGATCGAGACACATAAGAGATCAGAGAACGGGATATGCCACGATGACAGCGCGCTGACAATGAAAGCTCAGACCATCAACGAGCTCCACCACAGAAGAAGACGTCGGCGCCGACCACTTCCGATCGACGGGACTAAGGAGCTTTTGCGGCGGCTCACCGATACGTGAACATCACAAAAAGAATTATTTGGATGGATTCCCTTCATACTGTTAACATACACACGATGACATAGTCTCCTTTACAGGGTGAAATATTGGGTTTTGATTTTGATTTTGCCTCCACTGTAACTATTTTGAACACTCTTACCAATATGTGAATATACTCGTAACAATGACACTGTAACAATTTTTCTAGTAGAACACGTAAACATCAACATGTGACAAAATAATTCAGTTAATATTTACACGTTCATTTGATGTAACAGTGGGTTATGCAAACAGCAAGGGACATTTTGTACATTTCAATACCAAGATGTTTTTTTTTTTTTTTTTCCTTTTTTTTTTTTTTTTTTTTTTTTTTTTGTGTGTGGGTGTGTTTACTGTGATTGAAATTGTTTCCATTTTTAAAGAACATATTAGAGGAATGGCCACACGTGTGGTTCTCATGTGTAGTATGATGGCTATTCATTGGGGGTAAAGTCGACGATGATTTCACATATGAGGGTTTATTGCAGAAAGATGTTAGCCAGATGGGACGTTTTTGAAGTTGACACATTTGAGATGCAATATTCAATCACTTACCCTGCCCAGGAAAAAAATGTCTACCAAGGTCTTTGCAGAATTGAGTTAATATTCATTCACCCCAAACGTTGATATTCACATGCTCTCCTTCGTAATTAGAAAAGGAAAAACCATTTTCATTGCTCTTTGGACTGTACGTTAATATTGACTCACCCCAAACGTTGATATTCACATGCCCTCCACCGTAATTAGAAAAGGAAAAAATCATTTTCATTGCTCTTGGATTGTACATTAATATTCAATACATAGCATGTGTGTGTGAGTATCAACGTTATGTATGAGTGAAATTTTATGCAATTCAAGAGAACTTAATATGACGAGAGTGAACATTAATTTTTTAACATTTTACTGATAACATTAACTTCAGTCCAGAATCATAGTATTTTACAACCCAACAAAGTGAAACGAATATGTTGAGTGAATATTTATTCGATTCTAAACATTCACAAAAGGGTAGTGATGCGGGTTGCATAGTAACTCAATTCAAATAACGACACATATGTCGGTTTGAAAAATGCAATAACAATACCATGAATATATTTGAGTGTCGTAAATAGAGTGTTACAAATATTTGATTGTGTGAATATTAACTGAGATCAAACAAACACATTACGAATGTTTTCGAATTTTGTGAATATTAACTTATATCAAAAAAATTGTTCACGAATGAATTAATATTCACTCCCCCACCCCCACTGGTTATCCCATTATGATGTGTGACAATCGAACGTGATCCATTTCGAGCGGCTATTATTTTACAAGGCAAAAAAAAAATTAAAAACCTGCATCAGTTATGTATAATTAACAACTTAAACTCGTTAAGTATACTTGAAAAATAAAATTTATATTTTCAAATATTATTTTAGATTTTTCTAATTTGTCAAACTTTGAGGGGACAAAAGTGCATATTTTTTAATTATTTAAACTCGTGAAAGAAGAACATAACCAAGAATATGGCCATGGTAGAAGCAAAAAAAAATGTATTTTTTACTTCTGCCATTGCCATATTTTTGGCTATGTTCTTCTTTCACAAGTTTAATTTGTTACAAATATATAGCCGACACAGGTTTTTCAACCTCATTATAAATTAAAATAAAATTTAAATAAAAGTTTTAATATATTGTTTTAAAATGAATTAGTTGAGTTAATTTTTAATTTTTTTTTAGTTGTTTAATTAAAAAATTATTGATGAAGTCGAAAAACCTACATCAGCTACCTATTTTTAATATTTTCAAAAATATTTTCAAATATTATTTTATATAATTTATATTTTCAAATATTATTTTATATAATTTTAATATTTTTATTTTTCCAATTTGCTTAAACTTTGAGGGACCAAAGTGCACAATTTGTAATTACACATTTTTTAATTAAATAGCTAAATTAAAAAATTGAACTAACTAACAAATTTTAATTTATTTTTTTCAATTTGTCAAACTTAGATGGGTCAAAAATTATACTAATTGACAATTTTAACTAAATTCAAAAATAATCTAACTAACAATTTATTTTAAAATAATATATTAAAAATTAAGTTTCTCTAATTATCATACTTTGAGGGGCCAAAATTTTATTACAAATACGTAGTCGATGTAGGTTTTTCAACTTCATCGATAATCGACAGTTCCAACAAAATATTATTAAAATAGAACAACCGAATTTAAATCAATTGGTCAAATCATTTGTATATAATAAAATAATGTACTTCCTTGTTAGTCATATGATCGTTTTCCTATCAGGAGTTATAACGGTACCGCAACATGTTCATCTGTACAATCTAAGATTGCAATAAGTGTTAGAACCATTTAATATCTCAAATAGGGAGCCAACACGTAGCATAAACCACCATTTTTATTTTTATTTTATTCACATTAATTACCCCCTCATGAAATGAAAAAATATTAATTATATCCCAAAACTTTTAAAAGTATATTTTAAATAATATGATAGTCCCAAAACTGTTAAAAGTGAATTTTAAAAACCCAATAGTCCCAAAACTTCTGAAACTCAATTTAAAATTAATAATTAATCCCAAAAATTATTAAATATTATTTATACCATAAATTTACAAAATAATGCCAAAATATTAGACTTATATAAAATAATATCATCGTAAAACTGTCCATTTTTGTAACACTTTTTTCCCAATAATTTAATACAAAAGTATAGTTTGACGATTTATAGAAGGCAGTAAATATCTCTTTAAATTGGTCCTTTTAATAAGTTATCCTATGGTCTACGAATAACACAACACTCACCAAATAAGCTAACCGTTAAAGTGTTATACGTTCAAATTGGAACTTACAGCTTGAAGTACGAACTAATCCCTGGTTGCCAAAGGGAAAAGCATATTGAGTTACATAAACAAAAACCATGGTCACTGCAATTCTCAAATGGTTGAATTTCTAATTAATAGAAATTGGTCAAAATCAAATTTGATCTTCCAACTATTTCAATTAATCACCTTCTCACGTGTCCTCACGTGTTCAAAATAAAAACAGACGATAGGAATTTCAACTATATAGACTGACTGAAAGATTAATCTCAACTTATGATAGTAAAATTTCACATTTCAATTTAAAATACCAAAACAGAAACAATACTAATTCAAACAAGTAGACCTAGATGGATTAGACATCCATAGGTAGCTCCCCACAATTAATGATTTTGTATGGTACGCGAGGAAAATCAATCCAAGCTTAGAGTGGTCGTCAGCAAGATATTGGACCCTCAGAATTGGAATTGAAAATGAAACCGAACGGTCTCCTACAGGCTATCTGAAAAAAAAAAAATAGCAGCTTTCATTGTGTATAAAAAATGCTTCTAAAATCTAAAATCTAAAATCTAAATGCTTCTAAAATCTTAAAACAAAAATTATTGTTATTACCTTTTGATCACTTATAATATACCATCAATTTGGTATTATATTACAACTTATAATTCGGCCACTTTGAAAAAAACTACTCCCTGTATTATTTGCTACTTTTAAAAAAAAACAAAAACTACTCCTTTTGTGTTTTGGTTCTGATATCAATTTTTTTTCTTTGAATTAATAAGTTATATGAAAATTATTATTTTTAAGTATTATTTCAATTATTATGAGCAATCCATAACCCAATGCTAGGGTAGTCGCCAACCCACTCTGATACAATTCTGTAACGATCCGGTTTCACAGAACCGCCACGCGATTTCTCCTCTTCGAGATTTCACACTAAAATCGAATCACCAATATTTTGATTGAATAAAACCGGAGAATATTTATAAATTGCAGCGACGATTATAATTTAATGATTTATCGAATCTTTTTTATATAAATCTGATAGATCTTACCGCTACAGCAATAATTAGAATTATCAAATTTTTTGAGTTCATTTCAAAATGGTAACTAATAATACAATTATTAAAAATAAAATAGAACCTCCAACCACTAAGATGTTAATTCAATTAATTGGATTAATTGAATTAATCCATGTTGCTCGTGATCATCATGTTAAGAATTTCTGAGCATAAATTCATTATTATTAATAATGAAATAAATCATGTTAAGAGTTTCTCAGCATATTCATTATTATTAATAATGAAGTAAAAATCTGCTACCTATTCCTCCAACCTATAAATAATATAAGAAATTATTATTTATTACAATTTTTCTGGGTAGAATACAATTTTTCCAAATAATTCTATGAACTCTAACGATAATTATAATTATCTAATTATCCAATAAAAAATAAATACAATTATTACAAGTAGAATAGAAATCCAATTAAAATTTTATAGTACAGTTCATTCTCACCGTCTTTGGAATCAAAACTGTGAGATTATGAGTCAATACTCAGTAGAATTTTCAACCCCTCTAATACGTGTATCTAATTAATATGACAAATAAAAAAATAAACATGTTTACATATAATTTTCATATAATCACAATTATTTCATGGAAAATAATAGCTATAATTTAACAATAGTAATAACATAAATCTCACAAGAGAAAAATACTTAGCATGTAAGAATATAAATTGAACATGAAAAACTCATATATTCCCTTTACGTAAGTTGTCGTTGTCATTATTATTATCATTATTGTCTTATAGGTGTCAAACACACACATATATATGTGTGTGTCTTTTAAGTTAATTTGTGTTGTCCCTTAATATGAACACAAGGCATTAACTTTTGCATATATTTTTTATTATTTACATTTAAGTCTCTCTTAAAATAAAGAAAATATTAATTATATCTCGAAAGTATATTTTAAATAGCACAATAGTCCTAAAAATTTTAAAAATCAATTTAAAGTTAACATTTAACCCTAAAATTTATCAAATATTATTTATATCATAAATATACAAAATGACCCAAAAATATTAGACTTATATAAAAATAATATTTTTAAAAATACAAATTGTCGTGATATTACACAAAATTACCATGTTGGATGTCGAAGATGATCACGTTTGATCTCTTACTACTTTTAGTTAGTCCTCTTGTAGATGTTCGAGTATCTCATACAAATGGATTACAACTCACCAATCTTAAAGAGACAACATTGGATGAAGATCATTTTCAATAACCCAATACCAACTAGAAACAATTTAGAATATCTAGTTATCAAATAGCTTTGGTCTCCTTCTATTTAATTATGCCATTATTTATATTCAACATCAAAAGTCTACAACAACATTGATATAATTACAAGAGTATTATCAAAATATCTTTTATTATATCAACATGAGTTGGTCCAAGTGGAAGAGACTTGGGCTCCTTAAGCAACACCTCTAGGGACAGAACCTGCCCCAGCCTTTCCCACCTTTTTCTTTTTCTTCCTTTTCTTCTTCTTTTTCGCCGGATCTCTAAAGATCTGACAATCTGCATAGTTCGCCGGCGACAATTAGATAGAAAAAAAGCTGGCGACGAGGGCGAATACGATGGCTGACAACCATCTAATTTAATTCACCAGGAAGAGAGAGGAAAACGTGTGATAAAAAAATAAAAAAAGTTAAGAGGGGTATTTGTTAAAAAATTAAATGAAAATAATAAATTGACTTAAAAAAATTTTAATTATTTTTCAAGTTGTATGAACTAACAAAAGGGAAGGGTGTACATTTAGAAACACCGAAACTAATGGCATCAAAAATTAGGGATAAATTAAGGTATGAAAAGATAATATAGAAACGCGACTGAGAATCGTGGGTTGGCCTAGTGGTAAGGTTTATCCCTCCCTGTCAGGGGTTCAATTCTCACTGGGTGTGTGAGTTAAATATACATACATTATATATATATAAACGCGACCAAAACCCTCCTTTAAATTGCAATTTGAAACATAACGAGCTCTGATTTGGCTTTCAATTTCCGTCGTGGTGGTGGAGGCAACTTAACCCTATCAATTTGGGGTTTTGAAAAATAAGTTGATCAGTTTTTGAAGTTTTCGCGATTCAGTGGACACAGATGTGGTTTGGAATTTGAATTGGTCGTGAAATTGGGACTGATTCCGTACGCTTGTGAACTTACAAAAATAAGCCACACTTTTCGCGCAGACCGGCATATACTAGTTTTTAAATCTGATGACCTGCATAAAATAGTTTTAAAATCTGATGGCATGTGACCCAATTAAAAATTACAAGTTGAAATCTTAGATTAAATCTCTACGCCAAATGAAGATTTGACATGTACGTTATACTCCCCAAAAAATTGAATTCAATCGTTATCATCTCCAACAATAAATAAAAAAATAAGGCCAAGTGATTCGTGTCCTACGTGTATGTTTATCATGCGTGCAGATCTCTTTCGAATATAAGTTTGATAAATTTAAGAGATTTGTGAAATGAATGAATTTCAAAATTTCAAATTTTGAAATTTTATCATTTCACAAATTCCTTATTTAGATAATTGTTTAAACTGAAATATTTGGATAAATTTTTTATTTTTTATTTTATTTTTATCCCATTTTTGAAAAAAAAAATTAAGAAAATTAGAAACAGACGATGAACAAATTCAAAAACAAATTTGTCATCGTCGTTCACCGTTCGATTTCGATTTCAAAAAAAAAATCAAGATTTCGAAATCGATTTTGAACGATATTTTGAAATCGATTTCGTTTTTCAAATCGAACTCTATTTCGGTGACGACGAACGAAGCGACGAAGATGGAGATGGAGCGACAGACGAAGAGGACAGAAGAAGCGACAGACAAAGCGGATAGACGACGAACGGACGAAGCGGCGGCGAAGAAGACGATGAACGAGCGAAGCGACGGCAAAGAAGACAATGAAAAAGCAGATGACGGCGACAGAGAAAAATCACACGACGACGATGAAGAATCTCAATGAATGAGAAGGAAAAACAAGACAAAAGAAGAAGAAGAAAAAAAAAAGGGAAATATTTGTGGCTTACAAAGGTTGAAGAGAGGATCTCATAACAATTGTAAAAATGACCTCCGTGTCCTTTTTACAAAATAGGAAGGGAAGGATTTGTCAAATTCAGCATCTCCCAAAAGGATTTCAAAATCCTTTATTTCACTCCTAAAAGGATTTAACAAATCCCTCCTTACTAAAACTCAAACAAACACAAATAAAGGATTTGCAAAAATAAGATTTCAAAATCCCCTAATCAAATGAAATCCCTCCTAAAAATCCTCTATCCGAACACAACCTTAACGTTAGTTCATTAAAAAAATAAATTTATATTATTTTTGAAATCATAAATTTTAAAAATTTAAAATAATTACTTGTATATTATAAATTCAAAAAAAAATAAAATAGCGAGTGACATCAATTAAGTATGAAATTACCAATTGATTCCAATTATTTGAAAATGAACAAAATAATTTCAATCTATGGATTTTTCAAACCGTTCAGTGCCAAATTGAAAAAACATGAAAATTACATGACAAATTTGCCCATGCAAAATATGTAGGATTGATATTTTTCATGTTTAACAATTTCACAACAAAATAAATTAATTAAAATCAACATAATTTTTATTGTAAACTTTTTTTTACGATCTAATATATATTCAGTTTTATCTGAATAAGATCTTCAAAATGATACTACGTTCACTGTTTTTAATCCGTTTCAGATCCGTATTTTCATCTTACATTCAACATGCTATTTCTAAAATTTTCAGTTTTCACATTTGGGTTATATATAACACGATCTTATATGTTACAAGAACAAAGTTGAGTGTTACGTTCAACATTGCAATCACATTTATCAATAAGTCATGTTACATTCAACACGTTCATTTAATTTGTGCTATTATCAACTTTAATTGATGTTACTTCTATTACATTGAATATTATATTCAACACTCATTGGGGTATACAAACTGTAATGATGTTATAATAAAATTAACATAACAATTAATTTCATATATAACATACACATGCATCCTAATCCAGAAATAACATACGGAAAGAAAAAAAGATTTATATCTCATTTTGAAAATCATGATTTATTGAATGTTGTGTAAAAAAAAAAAATCACTGAACAACAGTCTCAAATGAGAGAAATTGTAGGTTTAGCTTCATTGTTAGTTTATTATCATATTTTGTCTTGCGTTTTTACGGGCAACAACGTATATGGAAGGAAATGATTAATTAATAGGGTCAAATTAGTTCACGAAATGCCAATACGAGTAATCGATAAAAAAAAATGGGTTTATTTGGAAGTTTCAACACAAATTTGTAAGCTGTTGGTAAGCGCTCATAAATTAAAATGGCATAGATTCGGTAAAGTAATTAATAATTAATAATGCTTCCTTCTTCCTTGGAAAAGGCATTAAATAAGAGATGAAAATTAGGGTAAGATATAATCATTCCAAATATATAATCCAACGAATGAAAATACTTTTCTATTCAATGGTTGATATTTAGTTCATGTCTCCATTAATAGCTCTCACTCGTCCGAGTGAGGAGAAGTATAATGTGGAGGCAAAACCTTCCCGATTTGTAATATAGGTTAGTATACACTCTGTGCTTAAAGACACTAATTTTAATTCAATATATTAATCTTGAATATCTTTAATTTATTCAAATACAATAATCATCAAAATATGTTTTACTGAGAGTTAATTATTTAGTTTTTTCAACAAAATTTAAATCAACGATTGATAATGGCTAAAACCATCCAATGGTAAAAACAAATCTCAAATGTAAAATGTAAGACCCTGATTCTTAATTTAAGTCATATTTCATAACATTTCAAAAAAAAAACGGGATGGATGGTGTAATTTATTATTTGATTTAAAATTTTAAGGGGGTCAATTTGTAATTTAAAATATATATACATTTATACATATACATATATATGTATAACATATACATATATATACTATACATATATACATATATATGTATATATATAGATATATATATACATATATATGTATATAGTATAGATATATATGTATATGTATATAGTATACACTGCCCTGTGATCAAACGAAAACAGAAAAAGAAAAAGGGAAGAAGAAGGATCGAGAGCCGATCGACGTGGCAACCTGGGATTAAATTGATCCACCCAATTCATGCATATATACATCCGAATTATGATCTGGAAAAAAAAAAAAAAAACCCTCAAAAAGT
>JAENRU010000214.1:0-22695 GCA_016647705.1 Eucommia ulmoides | reverse complement strand
TATTTGTTTTGATTGTACCGTATTTGTGCGGTTTAATACTGCTAAATTAAGTTTTATTAATCTCTTAAGTAAATTAAATATTAGTAATTGATTTATTATTTTTTTGGTTTTGTAGATTTTTCGAAGTGGAATAAAAATGCGTTAATTCGGAATAAAATGGACAAGAAACAGACGAGAACGAGAGAGGCCTGGACCGAACGGGGTGGGAGGGCTGGCTGGTCGCACGTGCGACCAGCTGGCCGCACCAGCGACCAGATACACTGGTCGCTGGTGCGACCAGCAGGTGGGCAGAGAGCTCCTATCTGCCAACCCCCATTTTTTGGGTGCACCGATTTCAGTGCACCCAAAAGGGGGTGGGTGCACCCACCCCTTTTTACTACTTTTTCCTGCGTTTTGTCGGAGGATTTTGCATCGAAATTTCCTATAAATAGAAGAAGGCTCATACAACACAAGGGAGAATTTTTTGGCCAGAGGAATTTTTTTTTAGAGGATTTTTTTTTGGAAAGGAGAAGTGAAATCTGGAGAGAAATTTTGAAGAAAATAAATTATTTTCATTTTATTGTAATTTTAAAGAAGAAAAAATCTCCAAGAAGGTGGTAAATTTTCATCTGTTGTAAATCTTACTCTTATTTTTAAATAAGTTTATTATACTAATCTTTTTTTTTTTTTTTTTTTTTTGTAATTAGATTTTCTTTTTCTTCTTCCTTTATTTTTTTTTTTTTGAGTAAATAAAACGAGGTGGAAAATTCCCCCTTCCATTTGAACGGTTTAAATTTAGAAGGGAATTACTCCCCTCGATGCGTGTGTGCGTGTGTTTTATTGAATTTGTATTAAATATAATGTGCTAACAATACGAGGTGAAAAACTTCTGACCTTCCATTGGAACGGTTTAAGTTTAGAATGAAATTAATCCCCTTAAAAAGTGTGTGTGTGTGTGTGCGGGTGTTTTATTTAATTATATTAAATATAATGTGCTAAAAAGATAAGGTGGAAAATTCCCAACCTTCCATTTGAACGGTTTAAATTTAGAAGGGAATTACTAACCTCGATGCGTGTGTGCGTGTGTTTTATTTAATTTGTATTAAATATAATGTGCTAACAAGATAAGGTGAAAAATTTCCAACCTTCCATTTGAACGATTTAAATTTAGAAGGGAATTACTCCCCTCGATGCGTGTGTGCGTGTGTTTTATTTAATTTGTATTAAATATAATGTGCTAACAGGATAAGGTGGAAAATTCCCAACCTTCCATTTGAACGGTTTAAATTTAGAAGGGAATTACCCCCTCGATGTGTGCGTGCGTGTGTGGGCGTGTGTTTTCTTTAACTCGTATTAAATATAATGTGCTGACAAGATAAGGTGGAAAATTTCCAACCTTCAATTTGAACGATTTAAATTTAGAAGGGAATTACTCCCCTCGATGTGTGCGTGCGTGTGTGAGCGTGTGTTTCTTTAACTTGTATTAAATATAATGTGCTAACAAGATGAGGTGGAAAAATTCCCAACCTTCTATCAGAACGGTCTAGGTTTAAAAGGGAGATTACTTCTCTCAATGTGTGTGTATGTGTATGTGTATATATGAGGAGGATTTCAAAATAAAATAAAAACATTCGGATTTAAATTTTAATTGGACTTAATCGGATAAGGTACCGTATTTGGACGGGCGTCTTGGGGTGCTTGACACCTTCCCCGAGTGTAACTGACCCCTGAACTCTTTAAACGAATCTCTGATCAGACCATGTTATTTTAGGAGTCAAATTTTTACTCAATCCATTTTTTAAAATTGTTTTCAAAAACGAAAAATATGGTGACCTAACACATCATTTAAACCTAATGCTAGGTGGTGACTCCTTTTTTCTAAAACAGGCTTAAGTTTATTTTAATGAGAAAATCGACGTTTTTAAAAACCCTTCTCATTTTACCAGCGCCAAGCATATATCTATTTTTTTGATTTTCTCTGGAAAATCGGGACGCGTTCAGGACCAATAGACCCTCCATATCATAATGATTCATTTATGATATAATTCAGTCAAAAATATCTTTTAAAACTTTCAATTAAGTCCCTCAATTTTTTTCTTCAAACACAATTTAATAGGATTGAAAGAATTATACGTACCAAATTGAGAAACATAAACAATACTTGAACCATCTCTATAGGAATACTTAGATATCATTTAAATAACTAAAAACACTTCAGATTCCTAAATATCTCGGAGATCCTAACGAAAAAAACGGTTAGTAACAGCTACTTTTAGAATTCCACAAAATCCTGAAACAGTGCCATAAGTCGATTGACTAAGGGTTACCTGTTGACCGATCGATTCAGGATGTAGCCAAGCCAAAAATTCTTCGCCCATCGGTTGACCTATCAATTGACTTGGAGATTCAGAAAGTTTCATTTTTGGTTACAGGTCGACCTCCCTGTCGATTGATCGATTCATAGAATTCACCATTTAAGCTTAGGTCGACCTACCTATCAATCGAGAGATTCAACAACTTCACCTTCCATAATCCGGTTGACTTACCTGTCGACTTGTCAATGTTGGAAACCTCTTCTAAATTCGTTATTAATCCATTTTCTTCAACGTTTTTACCTCTTTAACCGATTTATTTTCTCGGTTAACTCCACTAAATACTTAAGTTTCAATTTTAGTCAATTATCTTTATTTCTTTTTAATTACACATAGGAGCAAATAATTTAACTAATTAGGATCCTATAAAAAACACACAATTTATAAAAATCATTTTATGTCGTGTGTAATCCTAATTGGGATATTAAAAGTTAAAATTTAACCTGAATTGTTTTCCCTAGATTCTTCAATTTCTTCAAACTCTTAATCTTCCATCATCTTTGTTATCATCTTTAGCATTGTCACAATATCTTCATGATTACTTTCATCACGGGAACTGATAAACTGAAACACTCAATAAAATCATTAGTTCCATAAAAAACATCAACCTTTAATTGTCCATCAAAATCTTAGGATCAACAATCTCCTTTTTTTTATGATGACAATTAACTTTGATATTTTTTTCAAAACAATAATGTAGCCACACCCCCTAAATCTCGGGATGGGTTCTTTAACTCATTAAAGCAAAGTAATGAAGATAATCATAAGATTTTAAACAAAGAACAAATTTCAATATATAATAAACTCCCCCTTAGATATTTAACAAAACATCAACTAATTCTCCCCCTTCGTCATCTCAAAAAAAAAAAATAAAAAAAATAATGGGGAGGGGGGAACACAAAAGAACTCTACTCTAGGCACACATCATTATGCCTAGCCATACCTAAACCGCAAATGATTTCACAAACTGATCTTTCACTAGTGGTTTGGTTAAAATATTAGCAAGCTGGTTGGAGGTATCAATATACTCAATAACAATATCTTTTTTCTGAATGTGATCACGAATAAAGTGATATCTAATCTCTATGTGCTTAATTTGTGAGTGTTGTGTCGGATTCTTACATAGACAAATAACACTTTTATTATCACAATAAATCAAGACCTCCTCCATGAAAATTCCAAAGTCATTTAACTGTTGCTTAATATATAAATTTTAGCACAACAGTTACCAACGGTCATATATTCAACCTCAGTAGTAGATAAGGCTATCGAATTTTGTTTCTTGCTTGACTAAGAAACCAATGCATGGCCTAACAAATGACATGATCTACTTGTGCTTTTTCGCTCAACTTTGCAACTGACAAAATCAGTATCGGAGTAACTTATCAATTTAAAATCATTCCCCTAGGATACTATAATCCTAGGTTAGTCGTCCTCTTTAAGTATCGAAAAATTTGTTTAACCACAGTCAAGTACGATTCTTTAGGACAAGACTAAAATCTAACACAAAGGACAAACACTATATATAATGTGAGGTCTACTAGCAGTTAAATACAATAGATTACCAATCATACCTCGATATATTTTTTCATCAACACCTTTGCCTGTATCCTCTTTGTCTATCTTCGTAGCCATTGCTATGGGAGTTTTGTACTCTTTAGCGCCATCCAAGTCATATTTCTTTAATGACTCCTTGGTGTATTTAGCTTAATTTATAAATATCCCTTCTTTGGTTTGCCTAATTTGCAATCCAGGAAAGAAATTCAACTTTTCCATCATGCTCATATTGAAATTTGACCTGTATTATCTTAGAAAACTCTAGGCAAAGATCCTGATTAGTAGATCCAAAAATAATATCATCAACATACACTTGTACTAATAGGATATCATAATCAGTTGCTTCACAAATAGTGTTGTATGACGAGATTTTTACACGCTCACATATCAACTACTCGCAAGTGCACTAGGTCAAGTTTTAATATAATAAATCTTTAAGATCGGATATCGTTATAACGAGGAAAGTCTTTGAATAATTGAATACCGCAATTGACATGGTCTTATATTATCTTGACGGTTTCAATAAATGTTTAAATTAAACTAATTAAAAACTAGTTTAAACTAAAACTATTGGGTTAGTTCTAATTAGGTTGGATTACTTGGGGATTGATTTCATTCACCTTAATACATGTTTGACTTTGTTTAGTTAACAATAACGGTGTTTTATCCTATTCGACAATCTCGGTATCTTAATCTCATTCACATCCCTCTCCCAAGTGTTTAGTTAATGAATACATGACTTCATGTTGATGGAAAGTCCCCCTCGAATGTCTCGTTTTCGAACACATAGTCACGTGAGTCTTGACTGAACGTCATGGATTGCACACTCTCGAACTCTCTCCCCGGGTTATTGGATCGTCGCGTTATGTTTACCCTAGTTCGAATCTGGGGTTATCTCTCCCGAGTGTCAAATCCCGTATTCTCAAATCCACCCTAATACCTTAACAAGCATATTAAGATCGTAATAAAATGATAAACACAATCGGATCTAAAACAAACAACTATTAAATCAAACAAGTATTTACACAAACTATATCGATCCCTAGCTAATATTTATCTAATCTATCATGATCTTGGCCATTGAAACATTAAACCAAGAGGGATTCATCAACATTCACAATAAAACATTAAGTTAACAAAGAGAGAAATAAAAGAAAGAAAGATCAAATTTTAAAAGTGGAGTTGTCTACTGTCGCTAAAGATCGATTTCGCTTGTGTTTCCTCTTTTCCGGATGATGAATATCCTCTTTGTGCTCTTCAAGAATGGCCAAGGATCACCTCCTAATGTTAGAGATATCCAAGAGTCATCCCTTGACAAATGGGGGATAAGAGGATTAAATAGAAAGTTAGAAAATATCTGAAAAATATTATTTTTTTGGCACAGGAGTCACCGCCACGGTGGTGGGAATCACCGTTGTGGTGGTGAGTAAGTCAGTCCATATCATTGCTGAGGTGGTGGCAGACCACTGCGGCGGTGAGCTAAAATCTGAACTCTCTAGATTTTCACCGGCCGAGGCGGTGTGACTGGCTTTTGGTTCACCGCACTTTCATCGCCTTGGCGACTGTTGCGGCGGTGCCATTTTCACAATCTTCCCTGTATCTCCACCGCCTCGACGGTGTCTTGACCGCTGAGGCGGTGGGACTACTATCCTGAAACCTTATTTTTACCGTTTCTTCACCGTTTCTCCATTGTTTCGCTCGTTTATAGCTCGTTAACGTCCCTACACCTGTTTTACTTAAAAACAAACTAAAACGCAATTAAATATTACTAATACACTCGAAAACTACCAAATTCAGCTTAGAAGTAGATATGTATATTACACCTATCAAGTGTTATATCACAAATACCCCTTCGAAAATTGTTCCCGATCAATATCTGCTAAGTCCTCTCATACCAAGCTCTAGGGGCTTGTTTGAGCCCATACAAAACCTTGTGAAGTTTAAATACGTGATCGAGAAATTTATCACTTTCAAATCCCGGGGATTGTTCTACATAAATTTCTTCTGCTAGAAACCCATTTAGGAATGCACTCTTAACATCCATTTGATATAACTTAAAATTACGTGAACATACAAAAGCAAGTAGAATTTTAATTGCTTCTAGTCTAGTAACAAGAGCATAGGTTTCATCATAATCAATTCTTTTCTTTTGATTATAGCTATGTGCTACTAATCTTGCTTTGTTTCTATTTACCATGCTAGATTCATCATTTTTATTTCTAAAAACCCATTTAGTACCAATAACTGGATGAAAATCTGGTCTTAGAATAAGACAACATACTTTGTTCCGCTCAAATTGAATTAACTCATCTTGCATTACGGAAATCCAAGATTCATCAGTTAACGCCTTATCTATATTCTTAGGCTCAATTTGAGATAAGAAAGTAAGATTAATTATATCCCTAAGAAACGAACGAGTACTTACACCTTTTTCAAATTATCGATGATTTATTTTACCGAATGTCCCAGTACTGTCTTTATAGCTCGTGGTAAAGTTGAATCCTTTTCCTTAGGTTCTTCCTCTTGTTGGGACTCCTAAGGTACATTATCACCTTAGTTTTTGTTATTTTAAATACCTACATCATTATCATCCAAAACTTTTCTCGACAAGAATGAATCAGCTTCCTCAAAAACAACATGCATAGTTTCTTCTACTACTAACGTACGTTTATTATAAACTCTATAAGCTTACTGTTAGTAACATATCCAAAAAAAATCTCATAATCAGATTTAGCATCAATTTACCAATATTATCTTTATCATTCAAAATAAAACACTAACATCCAAATACTTTAAAATAGGAAATATTAGGAGTCTTACCATTCCAGATTTCATATGAAGTTTTGTTGAACCCTCTACGAATCGATACCCGATTGACCACATGGAAAGCTATACTTACTGCTTCGGCCCAGAGTAGGTTGGTAAGCGATTTCCATTAAGCATCGTTTGGCCATCTCTTGAAGCGTCAAGTTCTTCCTTTTCACTACACCATTTTGTTGTGATGATCTTGATGTAGAAAAATTATGAGCATAACCATGCTCAGCACAGTAACTTACCACATCATCATTCTTAAACTCTCTTCCTCTATTACTTCAAATGTTAATAATAGAATATTACTTCTCATTTTGAACACGTTTACAAAATTTAGCAAGAACAGAAGTAACCTCACTTTTCTTAGCGAGAAAAAATACCCAGGTAAGTCTGGAATAATCATCAACTATAACGAAAGCATAAAACTTACCACCAAGACTAGCAACAGAGTTTGGACCAAACAAATCAAGATACAACAATTCAAGACATCTCGACGTGGACGTGTGTATCTTTTCTTAAAAGATGATCTAGTCCGTTTACCTAATAGACATGCATCACATACATTATCTTTCACAAATTTTAAATCAGGTAGGCCACGTATGAGACTCTTCTTAGTTAAATTAAAGATTAACTTCATACTAGCAGGCCCAAGTCTCTTATGCCATAACCAACTATTTTCAAACAAAGCATTCAAACAAGATAAATTTTGAGAATTAAAATCATCAAATGAGCAAGTATAAACATACTCAAAACGTGATCCAACTAACAAGATGCTACTATCATGACTATTCTTAATAACGCACTTATCATAATCAAATATAACGTTATAGCCCTTGTCAAATAGTTGACTAATACTAAGAAAATTATGTTTAAGTCCATCAACTAGTAACACATCTTTAACAATAGCAGTATCACTACCGCTATTACCGATACCGATAATTTTACCCTTTGCGTTGTCTCCAAAAGTCACATGACCTCCATCTTTAGGTGTCAAAGATATAAATTTTCCTTTGTCTCGCGTCATGTGTCGAGAACAACTATTGTCTAGGAACCATTTGTTCTTGCTTATTGATACTTTTAGAATAACCTGCAAGGAGCACCTCAAATAGTTCCTAAGTGGTATGGGTCCGATCTTGTTAGTCGGGACAATTTTAGTTCATTTTGGAACCCAAACTTGTCTATAGTTAGATATTTTAGCAACACATCTATGAATAGTATGCCGCACAACATTACATTTAAAACATCTAACAAGATCTTTGGTTTCAGAAAAAAATTTGTGAAAATGTTTTTGTTTAAGATTTTTCTGAAATCTAATACTGGCTTTATCAAAAATTCCACGTGAACTTCCCAAAGCATTTTCAAGTTATTTTCACCGTCGGTGAATTTGAGAACAATTGAATGCAAATCTGTCAACTTGGATTTCAATTCATTGTTTTCAGATTCGTAGTCCATCACTTCTTTGTTTAATGTATTAATTGTACTTTGAAGGGCATTTATTTTAGAACACTAATTTTCATAATCATGAGAAAGTTCTTGATATATATCAAATAATTCATCAAAATCTAAAGGATAAGAATTTGAACATTTAGTTACCTCACCATCAGTGGCCAGCAATGCAAACATGAACATATCTTACTATCTGATTTTTTGGAGCTACTTGATTCAATATCATCCCAAGTAGCCTTCATGGATTTCTTTTTACTCTTATTTCCTCTCTTCTTTTCTTTATTTTTCTTTTCCTTTTCTTTATCCTTTTTCAGTTCAGAACAATCATTTTGAAAGTGACCGGTTTTATGACAGTTGTAACATTCCACTTTAGTTATGTTGAGATTTCTTCTCCCGCGGAATGTGTGCTGAGTCATTCTTCTAAAATTCTTTCTGAGAAGCGCCACATCTTTCTCTTGCTCACTGTCAAGACTTTTATCATTACTGTTATCATCTTCTTCAATTTTCTAAGCTTTTAGCACCAAAGATTTCTTCTTGCTATTTCTGGTGTCATCCTCATATCCTTTAATCACCGCTTCATGAGTCATCAAGTTGCATATGAGATCATTAATTTCGTATTTGAATAAGATCCTTAGCTTCCTCAATTATCGTCACCTTTGACTCCCATACTTTTGTTAAAGATCTTAGGACCTTTCGAACTCTATCCTCCATGGAGTATGGCTTTCCAAGTTGACTCAAGTGATTGCAAATGTTGTTGAAGCGAGTATACATCTCTTGAATCGACTCAGTTTCTTCCATTCTGAACAATTAAAATTTCTCATAAGAGCGTTGATTTTTGATTGCTTCACTTGACTTATCCTTTCGTGGGTAACTTGTAGTTTGTCCCACATCTCCTTTGTAGATTTACAACCTGAAACTCTAGAATATTCATTAGCAATCTAACGAGCAAAATAAAATGTTAATAGCCTAAGAGTTTATAGAGAATTTCTGCTTATCAGAAGTAGTTAGCTGTTTCTTATTCTTCTCGACTCCCTTTTCCATTGAAACAAACGGACCATTCTCGATTGTTAGTCACACATCGTAATTTGTAGCCTGAAGGAATATATCATTCTGTTTTTTCCAGAACGAATAATTTTTACCTGCAAACAACGGTGGTCGGTACATAAACTGCCCCTCAACTAGTGTGCCTATTATGTACGCCATGTGATCTTTATTAGCTAAGTGTGTTGAGCTAAACCAGCTCTGATGACAATTATTGGCCCAATGAACTACCCAAGAGGGGGGTGAATTGGGTAGATAAAAAAATTATCAGATAAAAATACTTCAATAATTCAAATAATTAATTTAATTCTAAATTAATTAGTATCTATATATAACAATGTAAATATAATATCAACTAGGTGCACACCAAACAACAAAAAATAAATAATAAAAAATAGAAGTACACTTGAAATTTATACTAGTTCACCAAGCTACTCTTAGCTAATCTAGTCCTCCGAGCTCCATAGAGTGTCGCACCCACTAACTCAAGATTCTTTTAAAGGTAGGAACCAAACCCTCATAAAGATTCTTTTCACAGGCTCAAAATCGACCTTTAAAAATTTATTTTCACAGTCTCAGGAATAACCTCTACTTTTTACAAGCTCATGAATAACCTAATTCTTTTTTTTTTTTTTTTTTTTTTTTTAACTTAGGTTAAAGAATTAAAACCTCACAAACACTTCAAATATCATTTACCTGATAATGATTAAACTGTTACAAAATTGCTCACAAATCAATTCAATCACAATCTCTTTACAGGAAGAGAATGAAACTAGCTACCCGTTGATTAAATACTCCCAATAGTATTCAATCTGTCACTCAACTCACCAATTAAAAATTGATAAGCAATTTTCTCACTCAGAGCTTCTACCACCCCAAATAAATTAAAACTCAATTAATATACTAAAACTAGTGATAGAAAAGTGAGATATTTAAAATCTGATTTTAAACAAAAAAATTGGATAGCACGTAATTGAGCACGTAATCAGATTTTCTCAAGAAATTGTTTCAAAAATAATTTTCAATAAAAAAAAAAAAAAATCAGAAAAACATTTTAAAGATCAAATTTCAAGTAAATAATAATTATAGCAAATAAACAAATAACTTGGAACAATCTCACCAAGAATCCACCGAAAAAATAATGGCGATGACACTTCTGATCGGTAGCAATAATCCACAGCAAATGTTTCTCAAGAACAAATCTCACAATACACTCAGTATGATAACTCTTAGAAAGCTCAAATTTGAATAGCTTAGAATAATTCTCCATATATGTCTCACTCAAATGTGAAAAAAATGCAGGTCTTTTTGAAAGGAAATAAAACAAGTCCTCCAACGGCTAGTTTCTATAATCATAACATTTAATTACAACCAATAGACCCTCTATATCATAATGCTTCATTTCAGATATAATTCACTCAAAAATATCTTTTAAAACTTTCAATTAAGTCGCTCAATTTTTTTTTTCCAAACATAATTGAATAGGATTGAAAGAATTATACGTACCCAATTGAGAAACATAAAAAATACTTGAATCAAATCTATAGGAATACTTAGATATCATTAAATAACTAAAAATACTTCAGATTCCTAAGATATCTCGGAGATCCTAAAAAAAAAAAAACTGCTAGTAATGGCTACTTTTAGATAAAATCCAGAATTCCACAAAATCCTGAAACAGTGCCACAAGTCAACTGACCAGGGGTCACCTGTCGATCGATCGATTTAGGATGTAGCAAAACCAAAAATTCTTCACTCATCGATCAACCTATTTGTCGATCTAGAGATTCATAAAGGTTCATTTCTGGTCACAGGTCGACCTCCTTGTCGACTGATCGATTCAGAGAGTTCACCATTTAAGCTTAGGTCAACTTATCTGTCGACTGAGAGATTCGGAAACTTCACCTTCTACGATCTAGTCGACTTACCTGTCGACTTGTCAATGTTGAGAACCTCTTTTAAATTCATTTTTAATCCATTTTCTTCAACGTTTTTGCCCTTTAATTGATTTCTTTTCTCAGTTAGTTCTACTAAATACTTAAGTTCAATTTTAGTCAATTATCTTTATTTGTTTTTTAATTACACATCGGAGCAAATAATTTAACTAATTAGGATCCTATAAAAAACACACATATTTCTTCAAACTCTTAATCTTCCATAATCTTTGTCATCATCTTTAACATTGACATAATATCTTCATGATCACTTTCATCACTAGAACTAAGAAACTGAAACACTCAATAAAATCATTAGTTCCATAAAAAATATCAACTTTTAATTGTTCATCAAAATCTTAGGATCAACAATAATCATAAATATTTCATGAAATCAACAATTATAATAGTAATAACATAAACCACATAATACATGGAGAGATTAAATACATATATTAAAAATGTTAGAAATTGTACCTAAAATATAGATGAAAACCATTTTTCTATTGTTTTAGTTCTCTTTATCTACTTCTCTCCCTATTTTGTTGTTCTTCTCCTTGGTCATCTGACATTCCCTAAGAAAAGAAATACAACTCTCTTATACTTTCTCTCTCTCTCACACACACACAGACACACACATGTATATATATAATAGGATTAATTACACTTTACCCCTCATGGTTAGGTCGTTTTTTACTTTACCATCTGTGGTATTTATATCACCACTTTACCCCCTATGGTTAGGTCTTTCCAATACTCTACCCTCCTCGTCAGCACTTTGCCCTTTGTGGATATGCCTACATCAAGTGTTAAAGTGCAACCAAGTCTAACTACGAAGAGCAAAGTGGTGAAGAAAATATCAAGGGGTAAAGTGCAAAACATCCTGATCACAAGGGGTAAAGTATAATTAACCCTATAAAATAAATGGGACCACCAGAATTATTATTATTATTTTTCTTTTTCCTCTATTTTTCATTGGTTTCATGCATGCAAGACACTTAAGTTTGTCTCTTAATCATAACCATCATTTCTTATCTTTTGTTTACTTTTAATTATCTCTTTATTGTACGTGAATGACATGATTATTATTGGGGATGGTTTACGCGGTATCTCTTAACTCAAAACGTTTCTCAGGGAAAAAATCAAGATATCTTGGTGTGCTCACCTATTTTCTTGGCCTCGAAGTCTTATCCAGTTCAAATGAATATTTTCTCTCTTAGGCCAAAGATTTCTTGGATCTTTTTTTCAAGGTTGGTATCACTGACTCCACCACTTCCACTACTCCTCTAGAGATGAATATCATGCTTACTCGACTTGATGGTTTTCCTCTTCTAGGTGCCATTTTATAACGCCAACTGGTTGGAAGTTTGGTATACCTGACTATTACTTCGCCTAGACATCGCCTATGTTGTCCATTAAGTCAGTCAGTTCTTGTTTGTTACTCGGACCACTCATTCTTTGACTGTTCTTCATATTTCACGGACTTCATTTCTCAACCCTATCCACTCCCACCTTACAGGCTTATTCTAATGTTGATTGGGTTGGAGATCCCACAAACAGATACTCAACCACTGGTTATTGTTTCTTCTTTGGCAACTCTCTCATTTCTTGGCGCAATAAGAAACAAATGTAGTTGCTTGCTCCAGTACTGAAGCTGAATATAGTGTCATTACTGATGCAACACAAGAACTACTTTGGCTTCGATGGCTCGTCGCTGACATGAGAGTATCTTCTTCTACTATCATTGTTTTACATTATGACAATAAGAGTGTTATTCAGATCGCTCACAATTATGTCTTTCACGAGCGTACAAAACATATTGAGATTGATTGTCACTTTATTCAACCCCACATTCTCTTGAATATTATTCATCTACAATCCTGTAGTTCAACCAATCAGACATTAGATATTTTCACTAAGGCTCATCCACCTAGATTCTTTCACACTCTCATTTCTAAACTCAAGTTCACGTCTCATTTACAGACTTTAGTTTGAGGGGGGAAGTTAATATATGTACATGAGATTCACCCGTTTAGGTTAATATATGTATATGAGCTTGGCTCATATGGTTTAAACCCTAAACCTAGGGTTTTCCTAGTCTCCTATAAATATCTCATTTGTAAATCTCCGTCATTGTACTTTTCTTAAATATCAATATATCGTTTATATTCTCCCAACTTCTCGTCTCTCAATTATCTTAACATTATTGATTGACATATATTCATCTATCAATACGTTACTCTTACTGAGAAGACGAAAGTGTACTATTGATTTATCGAAACTCATTAAGATGTGAATGAAAAATTCTTTCAATGTAGTCCCATGAAATTCATTGAAGTATGTAAAATGAATAATCCCAAATTAGTTAATGAAAACACTTAAACCATATTTCTAATCCATTTTGGATTACTGACCCGGGTCGGGTTGTGGGTTTGGATTTTGGTCAATCCAAGTGGAGAGAATTATTTCTAGAATTTTCTTTAAATTTATTCTAGAAATTTTCCTAACCAAACATGACTTGTCTTCTCATATTTATAACTCATTTTGATATGAAGTTACATGTATGGTTTACAGAACAGGAAAAAAAATGAATCCAAAAAAAAAAAAAAAACAAAGAAAAGGTACAATTCTATTTTTTTTTCCTTGTCGCCAAGAGGAATAAAAACAAAACTTATGCAAAAAAAAAAAAAAATGAATAAAAAAAGAAGAATAAAGAAACAGAAAAATGAATAGAAAGAAAGAAATGTAAATCCTTTTGCATTTATGGTTTTGTTCTTATTTTGATTGCGTTGGAGAACAGATTATGTGAATTATTTAAGTAAGATGTGAGTTATTGATTTATTTGATTTTTTTGTGACACAGATTGGTTATTCGTTGATCAGAAATTACGAAGATTATTTTTGTGCAATGAAATATATTTGATTAGAATACTTTAGCTTTTTCTTTTTCTTTTCTTTCTTTTATTTGGGCAAAAATGAGACTGGTTTAATTACATCTATTCACACCTTCTTTTATGTAATGTTTTAGAATTTGAAAAAACAAATGGCTATGTAGTGTGATATTATTTACGTTATATGAGATTTAATTGAGACATGCTTATTTGTTTTGGGAGTTTTATTTACATTTGTATGGAATATTTGTTGTTATGCATTTTTGTTTCTATTTGAATTTTTCATGTGATAAACATATATTAGTCTAAATATTTGTCCGAAATTATAATAGTGTGGAATGTATGCTTTTAGTGAGCACATTTATTATTATTGCCGAATGTTGCAATTCTAGTTTAGTGAGGAGTACGATTTCCTCGTTAATTCTTTCGGTGGTGAATGATATTTTCTCGCTATAGTTTTAGTTTGAATTTTTCGGGAGGAATCATGTGTGACGAAATAATTCCTCGCTAAGTATATATTTTTAGTGAGGAATTCAGAAATTCATCCCCAAAGACTTTTTTTGACGAGGTTTTTGCAACGAACGTGGTGACGAAAACATTTCCTTACTAAAAATCTTTAGTGACGAATCCACTATTTTTAGCGACGAAATATTTTCTCACTAAAAGTGAATTTTCTTGTAATGGAAGTATTCATTAATATTTTCATAAGATGAAATAAAAAAATTCAATCGAACTAATTTTGAGAAATGACAAGAAAAGTATATTATTTTTGTTACAATATTAGATCTTGCTGAAATCCTGTGTGAGGATGCTCTACGTAGATTGTCAGTACAGTAGACACTTGGAGATGTAGAGTTTTTTAGTGCAAGTTAATTTTTTTTTATAAGTCTAAATGATAAATTTTTATGTATTGTATAGTTTTAGTATCAAAATAGAGTTGTGATTTTTGTTATAAAATAAATATAAAACAAAAATGGGGATAAATACTATGTTGTTGGAAGGAGTCCAAAGCCAACAACTGAAATGTTGAAAAATGACGAAGCATAATTCATGTGATTCAATCCCTAGTTTTGGAAAAGAAAAAAAGAAATTTTGAGTAAAATAAATAAATAAATACGACTATTACATTTTAACCAAGTTTAGATATCATGTTCGAAAATGCATAAGAGGGTTGTGACAAGAAAACCTCATAAGTCAATCTATTAGGCTAATTAATTCGATAGAAGTAGACAACCATTATGATAAGGTTAATAAGATATATCTTTAAATTTTAACAGAACCACATATATGAGATACATCTTAAAGATATATATATATACATATATATATATATATATACATATATATATATATATATACATATATATATATATATATACATATATATATATATATATATATATATATTATGTGATATGCAATAATAACAAAAATAATAATAAAAGCAATATTTTATTTTATTTTATTTATCATATAATAAATATTTTATGGTTAAAATAACACATCCATAATATATTTTTATTTCGAAAAAAACATAAAAAAACACAAACATCTCTAGTTGTTCCCTCGGAACGGTGCTTGGAGATAATCAATCACCCTTTCGTCAACTTGGAACGCCTTGGTTAGAACATCGGGAGAGATTGGCGGTGTTGACCCAAAGACAGCGTTAGCAATAGTTATGACCCCTGGATTTTGGCTACTTAGACCAGCAAACACCACTGCATTGGTCTTTCCGACATTGAATTGGAAGTGGATGAGTCCTATTGGAAAAACAAAGACATCGCCCTTTCTCAGAACTTTGGTAAAAAGAGCGTTAGTGTTATTCATATTGGAGGTGACAAAGCCGACATAAAGGGTGCCTTCCAAGACCACGAGGATTTCCGTCGCGCGAGGGTGCGTGTGGGGAGGATTGAGCCCGTTAGGTGCAAAGTCAATGCGAGCAAAAGAAATACCGAGAGTATTTAATCCTGGGATTTGCTGAACATTTACCGTCGTCACATTTGAACGAACCGGTTGTTTGTGTTTCCAGGTTTGTCAAGACCCGGAAAGTAGAAATCATCAGCATTAACAAGCATTGGATTCTTGCAGAGTCTTCCATTGACGAAAACTGCATATATATTACAAGATATATATTATTTGAAAGATTTAAGTTGTAGATTTGTCCTATTACTTTAAAGCGACTTATAATGTGATCTACAGTTTATAGTTTAACAATTAGGTGTTTGTAATGTCAATGCACGCAAATGCAAATAGAGAAAGTGATTGAGTTATGTTGAACTAATATTTTGGTTCTTGTTGTCTTAGATTTAACTACTTGGGTCCGAAATATAGATTTCTTAATTTTTTGTTTTCCCATTGGTTAAATTTTCAAATGGTAAATTGAATATCTATAATATGGGAAGAAGATGTGGCCCCAGAAAAATAAGTTTTAGATAGAGGTATTAAGGTTTATTTTTATCATACTTAGGAGTTTAAAATATTTTTTCAATAGAATGACAATTACCTTTATAACTTGATATATAGATTCTATAGTTTACAATTAAAATGAACCACCAAAAAATCAGAAAAACTAAAATAAAATTACTTTATTTTTTACTAAAATAATATTAAAGTGGGCCCTTAAAATGGGGCAACTACGAATTGGTATATAATCCACTTAATACAAAACTTTGACAAAACCTATTGATTTCATTTCTGAATTAATTAATGACCCGTTTTGTTATTTTTTAATTTGCGTATTGTACTATTTTTCAATTAGTCAATTCATGAATTATTATATTTAGTGTTTAGTTATAAGAATTAAAAACATATAAATTAGTTGGCCAGCCATATTAGTCTAGATGTTATTTTCTCGCATAATCTAGAGTAAAATATAGAAATATATTCATAAAAATATAATAATTCATAAAAATAAGATCACTTAGAAATCAATATATTAACCGTCATAAATTAGTGTTTCGTTGTAAAATAAGAACACTCTATAAGTTATCTTACTATTTTAGTTCTAGTTCACATGTTATATATGAAATCATAGTTAATGAAGAAATATATAAATGAATTTATAAATATAAGATATTTCATTGAAGAGGATAATTTATATAAAAAAAATATATTAGTATTGAAAATCTATTGGGAAATTAATATGAGTTTCTTACTAGCACCCTTGGGATCATCAACTCCAACACAGAAATCTTGCAGAGGACTTGGGTCGGAAGCATAGGCCAGTTTAGAAGCCAAAGCCAAGACAAAGATAGCCAAAGTAAGGTACATGGCCATTTTTGCTCTCAGCATATGATATCAAGAAGCTTTGAAGTGATAATTAAATTTGGGATAAAAGGTGACCTATTTATACATAGACAACCCTTGAGCCTTTTACCTTTTCTTCTTTTGTTTTTTCATTCGTAGTAAGTAGATAGTCCATGTCAAGCCCTCTATTTGCTTATTTTTAGAAACTTTTTTCCTCACCGACCCCCCGCCACATGCATTTGACTTGACCCATTTCTCATTGCTCTAATTTTAAAATGAAAAACTAAATAATAGAAGATTAAGGATATAATTGCCTTTTACCTCCTTCCAGTATCGATCTTGTATATCTAAACACCCCATTACTTTACCCAACTTTATAACTTAAAATTAGGAGTTAATTTCACCTTGCACCCCCATGCTTGGACCAAATTGCACTTTGCTCTTTTGTACTATTTCATCACCATTTAATTACAGCCATTGTGCTTAAGAATTTAGTGCAACAATTAAGTTTTCCATTAATTTTAACTGTCAAATGGCAAAAGAAAACATTATTCTGTCAGTTAATGTTAAATGACATTTATACCCTAGGCCACCGCACCAAACCGGTCACCCCCAACCATCCACATCAAATCACCACAACCACGCCACCCCCCTCGCTACCCCGAACCACAACCACCACCACACATCTCATCTCTCTCTCTCTCTCTCTCTCTCACACACACACACACACAAATGTATGTGTATGTTTGTGTTAGTAAAGTGATCCTTATGTATGGGATAGAGAGGGGAGATAACAGGACAGAGAGACACTGCTGAGGGTGAGGGGCGAGGGGGAGTGGAACGAGGGAGGGGAGGGGAGGGGGAGTGGAACAGCGGGGAGACATCGTGGCTGTGGGTTCGCCACCAAGAGAGACGTCATGGCCGTGGGGAGAAAGACACCGCCGGGAGATGGTGGTTGTAGGGGGTGGAACAGATGAGGGGCGCGATGAGGGGAGCAGATGAGGGGGGGGAGTGAAAGATGAACAGTGGAATTGGGATGGGGAGGGTTTTGTAAGGAAAATATTTTTACCCTTTAAGTTTTGAAAAAATTTGCATATATACCTATTGAATTAATTAGAACAAAATGATGAAATTAGCCTTATTTTGAAGTGAAATGATAAAAATACCCTCAGTTCTATTAATTTTTTTCTCTTTGCACTTATGTCTTAAACACAGGAGATGTAAGTGATAGCAAAAATAATACAGAAGTGTAAAAGATAATTGGATCTACCCATAGGGGTGCAAGATAAAATTAACACGAAAATTAGCATAACGTTAGAAAAGTGAGTTAAATGTCTTATTTACCATGTACTTTCAAATTCAATTTAGTGTTTCTTTGAAAAAATAATATTACTTTAAATATCATCTATGTAATAAAATTATACAGGTATAAGAAATTTCAATATTTTTCAGTTACTCGACAACCTATGAGACAAAGAACGGTTGAAATTAAAAGGTTCCAAAACCCTGTATCTTCTTTGTATATATACTACCGTATGAGTCGTGCTTGAAGGCACGGGTGTAAAAAAAAGTGATGCTAATTTAATATCATTTTCTATTTAATTTCTATAAATTTAATGTTCAGTATTATTATAAAATTTAATGTGTATATAGTATTTCTATAATTTCCATATACATAATTTTTCATATATTTTTTATCTTTATATTATTTCTTTAATGAAAAATTTATTATATAGTCATTAAGAGATATATAAATGAGAAAATGGACGCCTAACTATCACAACAAATTTTTAGTCCCAAAAGATTTTAAAAAATAGTCATTTATTCTCTAACCATCTTTTTTTTTTCATTATTTACCTACAGTACCATTCAGTGGAATATAGCAAGACATGAAAATTCACTTTTTTATCGTGCTATTTTAAATAGTTGATATATTTAACACTAATTGACTATTGTGAATGTTTATTGTTCTTTATGTTAATAAATTATGTTTTTATTATGTTACCGATATGAACATTCATGGGAAACCTATTTGAAAGAAAAAAAAAAACTAAGATCAATGAAAAACAACGCAATGTGAACATTTCATCAAACCATATGATCATTTCCCCCAAAAACCTCAAGAACAACAAATCAAAATATTGAAAAACCATAAAATCAACAAAAACAAAACATGTATGAACATTTACCAATCACAAATGACACATTTACTCAAAAACTAAATCAAAACAAGTCTAAAACTCGTATGAACATTCACAAAAAAAAAAAAAAAAAAGTAAAATCAAGAACATTGAAAGAAGCCTAAAATCAATCGAAAAAACATTCACGTGAATAACATAAAACTCCATAAAAATCAACAAAATCAATATAGATCTAACGATATTCAAAACATTCACAAAAACACAAGTCAAAAGCATTGAAAATTTCCTTTGACAAAACCCTAAAGATAAATGAAAAAAAAAAAAAAAAAAAAAAACAAATGTGAATTTTCACCAATAGCAAATGAAGATCCATCAAAATCACACATTGAAAAATGAACACTCAATCTGAAAATGAAATTTCCGAAATGGAGGACCATTTAGATATGGAACTCCTAGAGAACGATTTTAGAAAATTCAAACTACTAGAGAACAATTTGGGGACATTCAATTTCTGAAATAAATGAACATTCAGATCTTAAACTCCTAGAGAACAATTTTGGAACATTCAATTTCCAAAATGGAGGAACATTTCAGATCTGAAGCTCCTAGAGAATGATTTGAAACATTCAATTTTTGAAATGGAGGAAGATTCATATTCGAAAAATGACATTCAGATCCGTCGTCGTCAGGCCAGCGTCAGGCCATATTCGTCGTTGTCTGGCCACTGGATCTCCAAATTTGTCTCCCACCATTGTCTAGCCACCATATCAAGCCACATCTACCGTATACAGATCTGCAGTTGCCGGTGGACCACCGATCGCCGTGGTTGGGAAACTGGCCCACCATCCATGTCAAGGAGTATTTCATAATGTCGATTTTTGATAGGTAGAAAGAAAAGGCTTGGTAGGAGGTTGATTAGTGAAAGAGTAGTGGTATCTAAAATGGCTAGCAATGAAGTGACAAAAGTGGATTCAGATGGGAAAAATGGTTTTTATACCTTTTCCAGTAGGATAGGAAGCAGTTGTGTCAAGTGTAAAATGAGGGATGAGAGAGAAATATGAGGTATTAGGGTTAAATATATATATATATATATATATATATATATATATATAATGGCAAACAATATTTTGATAGAGAGTTAAATAATAATCTTTTTGTTTCAAAGGGTTATTAGGAGAGAAAATGTGAAATTTGGGCTAAAAATTAAAAAAAAAATCTTCTTAAATTTAATGTTTTAGTATTCTTAGTAAATTTAATAGTCATATATTTTTTTTATAAATTTAAATATATAGAAAAGAAAAACATATTCTCTTGCTTCAATTAAGTATAAGATAAGGCATTTCACTTTTCATTAAAAAATAATAAATCACTTCTTATTCCGATCAGATGAATTACAAAAATAAAACAATAATAAATTATAGAATCCCAATAAATTAACCCAAAATACACACACATACATACCTCTTTTATTGTGGTGGCAAATGGGATTGACAGAACGAGTGGTCCTAGATGTAGCAGGCGCCGGTGGTGCATGTGAAAGGGAAGAGGTGGAACAATGACATCAATTGAAGACAACGTCATAGCTACAATGAGAAAGAGGAAAAGGAGCAAATCGAGTGACTGTGAAGCTTTGTTATCACCAGGTGTCCATGAGAGAGAAATGAGTGAGGATTTCAAAGACAGACATGAAATGAGATTAATCTTATCGGTTCATGAAATGAGTTTGGGGGTGTGAATGAGGTAGAGCAAGGTGTTGTCTTGCTTGTGGTTCATTCCCAATCTTATGCTTTCTCTTTTAGTTTTTAGTATATGATATGATTTTCAGTTATAGTATTAGATATGCTCTAAATGTAACTTGCATATAAAAATATTTATAAATTAATGTTTGTTCCTTGTGTTTTTATTTTTTTATATTGCCTATGATAATTCTTGAAAAAACTACGATGCTCCCAACTCACTAATTATCACCTGCAAAACTTAGTTAAAACACTTGATTAGTGGTATCGGTTAAATACCCTCCGGTGTGAGAATAATTAATTATTAGAAATTGTTCAACATATTAAAATTGTGTATTGAAACCTATAAATTGCCATATTTATAAACCGAAACTTTATCTGAATTTCTTTATTCTCGTTATATCTGAACTTATCAACATCTCTAAGACCTTCTTGATCTTCGACGTATGTACTAACATTTGAATTATACTCCTACGCTTTATTAATTAATCTTCAAATCTCTCATTGGCCTGTTTGTTTTAGACCCATGCTTAGCTCTCTCAGTTCTCAGATGTGGCCTTACTTATTCAAGTTGATTATTTAGATATTGTTTATAGGATTAATTAAATTTTATCCCCTTGTAGTTTGATCAATTTGCACTTATCCCTCTGTGGTTTGAAAATTATCACTTACCCCCCCTGTGGTTAGATTTTCAAACCATTTACCCCCTGATACAAGGGGGTAAGTGCAACAAATATCTTACCATAGGGAGGTAAGTGACGATTTTCAAACCACAGGGGGGTAAAGTGCCAATTGGCCAAATCATAGGGGGCTAAAATGCTATTAACCCTTGTTTATATTATTCATGGAGCTTTACTTATTCAATCCTGGATTAATGAAACTTTACCCCCTGTGGTTTGACCAATTTGCATTTATCCCCTGTGGTTTGAAAATCGTCACTTAACCCCCCTGTGATCAAATATTTGGTACACCTACTTCCCTACATCAGGGAGGTAAGTGGTTTGAAAATCTGACAACAAGAAAGATAAGTGGCGATTTTCAAACCATAGAAGGGTAAACTGAAAATTGATTAAACCACAGGGGGTAAAGTATAATTAACTCTTCAATCCTATTATTTGATATGGTTTATATTATTCATGGGTTCTTCGTGAAGTAGATATTAACACGTATCATTGTTGCTCTCGCTTTCATATCTATTCACATCAAGACCAAAATATTACAAACCAAAATAATTACCGGGGGAAGAAGAATTCTACACCAATTATCTTTGAGTAATTCAACGAAGAAATATTATAGGTTTGCGATCTAGAAGCAAACATTACCATGTCCACTCCAAAAATAGAAAATAAAAAATAAAATAATGCAAACTAGAAATATTTATGAATAGATTATGCACCGTCAAATTTTATTTATTTTTTAAATAAAGATAATTAAGCATTTAAGAGAGAGAGAGAGAGAGGGGGGGGGGGGGGGGGGGGGGGGGGGGGGGGGGGGGGGGGGGGGGGGGGGGGAGAGAGAGATTTTAAGTGTGCTAAGTTTTTT